>VZTG01005923.1:347051-364551 GCA_013397845.1 Melanocharis versteri
GGGGAGGGGGGGAAGTCGGTCACTGGAGGAAGTTGTAGGACATCTGAACGCGCGGAGCACGTGTTTCCATCGGGCTCATGGCCGCCGCCGCCGTGGGTGGGTGCGGGCTGGGAAGAGCGCTTTGTTCCTCTCGCTTGCCCGGCCGGCACCGAAGTGGAGGCGGGAAGGGATCCCGGCCGCGCCCGGGCCTGGAGAGGCGGCGTGCGCCGAGGGGCAGCGAGTTTGCAGCGGGCGGTGGAGGCGGCAGCGGGTGTCAGTGACGGTATCGCGGTGCATGTGGCAGGTTTGCTTGTCCTCCCACCCCCGCTGTTGCCTTTTTGCTCCATTTCTAACTTGTTCAGAGCGTCTTAGGGAGTGTGTTAGAGAGACAGAGAGAGGGGAGGTGAGTCAGTGTCTGTCTGGGTTGTGTAAAACCTGCAGTGAAAGCTACCCCACCCCCCCTAGGCAGTGGTGTTAGGGCTTTCCTTTGTGTTAGTGCTTCTTTTGAGGAATTTCCTGTGCCTTGCAAAAGTAAAAAAAAAGTATCAGGGCGGTGATCTGCTATTTTTTTATTTTTTTTTTCATTACTTTCAAAGAACAGCGTAGTCTGCTGCATGTATTGTCACTTGATTTGTTCTACCTGAGGATCTGTTTAGCTTAATTTTGATGCTTATTGCATTTGAACAGATATCTGGAAACATGGCTACTGAACATGTTAATGGGAATGGTACTGAAGAGCCCATGGATACTTCTGCTGCAGTTACCCATTCTGAGCATTTCCAGACATTGCTTGATGCTGGTTTACCACAGAAAGTTGCTGAAAAACTAGATGAAATTTACGTTGCAGGTAAGATCTAAGACTTGCAAAACCACACATACAATATTTTATTGGATTCTGCTGTCTTTGGGCTAAAATAGCAACTTTTTGTGGTTTCCAAAAGTATGGGAACTGCAGTCTTACCAAAACCTGGATGTTTTACATTCAGTACTTTAATTTGTTGTAGTATCTTTCAGAGGAAAGTCGCGGGCTACTTGGGCTGAGGGTTGGGAAGAAGTATGCAGGTGACAAGAGCAACAGCTGGAATAGGCAACAGATGATTTTTAGGAGGAGCAGGTGATGCAGTCTTTGCGCATTTTTTGCGGTAATTGTAGGTAACTGTAAGAAACTAAAGCCTTGGTACGCATCTTCTCACGTAAGTGATACTTCCTGACATGGTGTTTGGGCTCATGGCTGCAGAAGTTATGGTGTTAGTTTTTCAGATGTGATAATAGCTAGCATTTTTTAAGCTTGATTTTTGGATCGTGGTGGTAATTTTTAGTGCTGCAGTTTATTTGTATTTATAGTCTTCCAAAAGCATACTGAGGTACCACTGCTAGGCAAGCTATGTCAGGCTTTGGTAGGTTTTGATAGACTCTTCTGAATTCAGCTTCAGGATATTGAAATTAAACTTGGCCCATATAGCGTCTGGGTTTCGCAGAAGTCAAATGAACACATAAATGTAGTAACTTTTACTCTGAATCTTACCTCTTTTTGTTTTTAATTAAAGGATTATGTACCCTTAAATAGGTAACTTCAAAGGAATGAGGCGGTTTTGTAGGTATAGTAACTTATTTTAATCACTAATTGATTTAGAGGTCACTGAAATGTGTTAAGGATGTTACATTAGGTTTTACGAAGATTACTGCCCAAATATAAGTAAATTTTTTCTTTTCTCTAGGGCTAGTTGCACATAGTGATCTAGATGAAAGAGCTATTGAAGCTTTAAAGGAATTCAATGAAGAAGGTGCACTGGCAGTGCTTCAGCAGTTTAAAGACAGTGATCTCTCACACGTTCAGGTAACGTCAAACAATTTACAATAAAATTGTTAAGGGATAAGCTGTTCGTTGTCTGGGAAGAGATCTGAGTCTCTTCAGTGATCCATATGTGATATGTGAAGTGAACACTGTACTAGTTCAAGGTAAAATGAGATTCCAGCTTGTCATGTTTTCAGAACTGAAGATTGTATCTTTTGCAGAACAAAAGTGCCTTTTTATGTGGAGTCATGAAGACATACAGGCAGAGGGAAAAACAGGGGACCAAGGTGGCAGATTCTAGCAAAGGACCAGATGAGGCAAAAATTAAGGTATGTCAGTAAAAATAAAAGTTATGAGGTCTACCTGTTGTTTGTTTTTCCGAGTTGTTGTGATAGTTACCTTGATTGTTTTGGTACTACGCTTTTCTTAAAAAGGTTATTACAGGTTATTTGTCATAGTTGTCATTGTTCAAGGCTGTCACTTTTGTCTTGCACTTCTTCCTTTTCAAGTAGAAAGTTAATATATTAATTGCTGGAACTGAACGTATAAAAGTGAAAAAGATTTCATAGTTTGCTCTATGTCTTATTGAGACAGTTACTCTATTTCAGAAAGTTTGTGCATACTTGTCAGCATAGTTACTTGAGTTCAGAATGCATAAGTTCAGCTACTGCTGATTGTTTCTCGTGTTCTGGGTTTTTTTGTTGTTGTTTCCACTCTACCCCCTTAGTTCAGATTTAGAGCAACTCCACAATAGGGAGGCGATACCATGTGTCTGAAAAAACAGATTGTAATGGATTTAGGATTTAGTCCACTTCTTATGACATAATCACTGTGCTCATAAACTGTACCCCAAACTGTCTTAAAAAGGGATAAATTATTTTTTTGACCATGTCTGCTGCTAGCAAGAGACTCCTTTCTCAAGATTTAGGCATATAATGATATATTTTGAAATACTGTGATAAGCAACTTTACCAAAGCTTAAGGGAAGGAAAACCATCTATGCATGTTTAGGTGATGTCGTAAAAAAACCCCAGAGACTTTCTTCTCTGACACTTATGTATATAGTATAAAATGATCATTACAAGTAACTATGTAGCCTGTAAAATTAGAAAATCTTTTTTTCTCTTGACTTTGAGGCTGGGATGACATTAATTACAGATTTTTAAAAAAGCTGATACAATTTTTGTCACTACCACATAAAACAACAATATTATGAGGACTTGGTTAATAACTTCAAGTAGCATAGCTTTTACTGCTGATGGCCTTTAAAATAACTGCAGTTTTGTAGTTGTGAAATTGCTAACTCTTGACTATAATTGGGCTTGTTTAACATGCAGTTGCTTTGTCTGTAGAGTTGATTTGTCTTTGTACAAAATTACTAAGAAAGACTTAATTTCAGAAGAGTTTCTCATATGTTTGCATACTGAATTTCATCTAACATTTTAAATTGGTAGTATGTCTCTAAGTATATCTGACTATATCTATAGCTACATGCAGTGGTTCTAGTGAGGGTTAGTTGTCTTGGCATCCTGTAAAAGCCCACAAGGAGTTTGAAGGGGGGATGATATGAGAAAAGAAGTAGTACTGCCACTTTAGTAGTTGGGTACCTGAAGCAGTCTGTACAGTGTTCCAGTGGTGTAAGCACTTAAACATGTGTTCTTTAACTTCACACTTATGAGTAATCTCATTAAGTGCAGGGAACTCTTGTGCATAAATGTCTGCAGGATTGGACATGCCAAAACAAGAAGTGGCTCAGACTAAGATCTTCCTAATTAAAGGGAAGCTCACTATTCTATTACTTGGCCTTTTTTTTTTTAATGAAAATGAAGGAATTGGGAAAACTGGATGTGAATCTCTAATTTTCTAGCAGTGTTTCTTGACCTAATAGTTTTGTTAATTGTTTTGCAAGTTTCTTGTTGAAGTACTAGCAGTAGATTTGTTTGTGGGAGCTTCAAAGCAATACACTTTAAAAGGAATTAGAAGCATGTCTGGCTGTGAATGCAGTGCAGCTAAACTTGCTCAGTTTGTGTGTGATTTTAAAATTTTAAGTTTCTTACTTGAAGGCACTGTTGGAGAGAACCGGCTATACTCTTGATGTGACTACTGGACAGAGGAAATACGGTGGACCTCCTCCAGAGTCTGTATATTCAGGACAGCAACCTTCTGTTGGTACAGAGGTAAGAAGGAGAAGATGTTTATGCAGATGTAGACTTGCTCATTGGAAATACTTTTTATAAACAGTGCTTTGTATGTCTGTTGCAGATATTTGTGGGCAAGATTCCGAGAGACTTGTTTGAAGATGAACTTGTACCATTATTTGAGAAAGCTGGACCTATATGGGATCTCCGCTTAATGATGGATCCACTAACTGGTCTAAACAGAGGATATGCTTTTGTCACTTTTTGTACTAAAGAGGCAGCTCAGGAAGCTGTTAAACTGGTAAGTTTTATTGGATTTTTTTTCTTTTTTGATGGAGTACACTCTGGCTTAGAAGCAGTTGTCCTCCTGGTCCTAGTACTTAAATGCTTAAGGTGAAACTGTCATTGTTAGATTACTTCATAAATGTCTGCTAAGTGTTAAATTTATTTCCGCATTGCATATGAATTTTTGCTGACTGCATTAGGGACAGGGGAAAAAAAAGCGGATGGACTGCTGTTTGGTCCAGTTAGATGAGCCTTTATTATTAACCAAAGTTGTGTTAGCTGTAGCGACTTCTGAGCTGTCTGCATCTGGATGCGTTCTGGAGAGCAGTGGTGTTGCTGTAGTACAAGGGCAGCGCTGGTCAGGGTGTCTGTGGCTCTTGATGTGCTTCTGCACCAGCAGGGGGCCCATGCTGGAAAAGTGCTTCAATGTCACAGAATTTCATAAGATACTTCAGATGGGGAAAAAAACATCTCTTGAGCATTGAAGGTCTGTTCTGTGTTTGCTGCGACTGACAGGAAAACATCATAAATCCTGTCAGTTTAAGGAGCATTTCCTCTGTTTTATGCAGAGGTATGAATTAGTTTGGTGTGGGATACTCCTAATAAGATTTTCAAGTTTTATGCATGAAGTACCGATCACTAAAAAAAATGGTGGGGAGAAGCACTACCCTGATCCTTGCACAGCACCTTTATTTTCCTGGCTAAGTTAAATTTGAATTTTTTGAGCTGGTTACTGCTACACTGATACAGCCAAGATTATTGTGTGGTATGACTAAAGAGTGCTAACCAGACTCATTCTGAAGTGGACTGATGCTGTATTGCTATAGTAGGGTCAACATACATTGTTTTGTAATGAGGTATAGCTTAAACTAAAGTACCCTATTGGCGTGTAAGTCATTTGGTGGAGACAAATCAAAGTGAAAATGGGAATTTGTTTTGAGAAAGTACACAAATATCTGCAAAAGTGGAAGTACAAAACCAATCTGGTGTATGCTGTTTTGCTTTTTAAATAAGAACAGTTGGTTGTTCCGGTGTGCAGTCAGACATACTGGGGGATAACAGTGTGTTCTCTTTGTACTTTCATTGTCAACCTAGCTGTTTAGAGTGTGTGTGAACTCTTCTGAGTTAAGCTGTCAAGAGTTAACTCTTAAAACTTAGCAAAACAGTGAATCAAATCACGTAAGTTCTCAGAGGCGCTTAGTAAATGAATAAAACAAATTTTCTTCAATTAGCTGGATTTTGCTTAAAGGCAGCATGCTGTGGAAAGTCATTCAAGTCATGTTTCCAGAAAAGTAACATCAGATCCTAGCCTCAGTCTTCCACTAAATGATACAAGGGAAGGAGCTACTTGATGTGCCTTTGTCTGATCTTTGATATGCAGGAAAAAAGTGCACTGTGTTCTGTTTGTCTGTTAAATAGCCACTGAGGGTAATAGCTGAAAAGTGTTGCAGTTGATGGGGCAGTCTTTCAACCTTTATGCTAAACTCTTTGAAAGTAGGGTTAGTCTTAAATTGGATCCTGTGACATGTGTTGGTGTTTTTGGAGTGGTTCCAGCCATAGTTGACTGGCTAGTTTAGTGTATAAGTTTCCCAAGTTATCTAGAAGTGGTTTGCAGGAATATTAACAAATTGTGGCTGTTGAGCTCAGTTGAAAATTGTAGGTCTGTAACTTATATTAGTTACACGTGCATGGGAGAGACTGCTGAAAGACCTCTTCAAAACGGTGAACACTTGGTCCTAGCCATTTTCATAACCTATTATTTTAACAGGTGGTGTTCTTTTTGATACTGTCTGTAATCTTCTCATGTGTATACAACTTAGTTCCCAGCTTTCTGTGCTCCTTGGGATAATGGTTCTTCTGTTATTTCCCATCTTTTTCCTAGAGGCTTTTTTTTTTTTTAGGACAGTATAGAAAAAATGAGATTTAAAGTCTCTGCATTGCCTGTAGGCTTTTGAGTAATAAGAGACAGCTTGTCAATACCCAAACTACAATAGAGAATAAACGGACCTGTCTTCAGATTCTTGGAGTTGGTGTTAACATATTTTGCATACAGTTAGTGTTTGTGAGGCTGCTGTATGTATCTTCCACAGTCTGGATAAGAACTTAATGTAAAACTGAACTAAAATTTTTTATATGTTTAACGTTGACTTACTTTATTCGTTAACAAGAAGTCTTGCAGTTTAAAAGGTCGAAGTCTTGATTTTGTTTATGCATATGCATTTTTAAGCCACTTATAGTTAATTACTGTTCATATCTGTAATTCTTCTCAGTGTCAGGCCATAGTATCACTTCATTTTTGTCTTAAGCACAGCCAGAACTATTTTAAACACAATTTTAGGGAATTCTCTCCTTTTCTTATGACCAGTATTTAATTCAGTGTGGTTAACCCTTTGCTAGTTAAGTAGAAATGGCATCTCAGGTGTTCACACAAGCATTCACTATCAAAGTATGATTTTTTTAAATCTCAGTCATTTTTCCCCCCTGTTAATGTGTTTACTTTGCTGTATACTGTTTAAGAATTACAACTCCAGTTCTGTTCTTTTGCACACGTTTATTTCTCCTTCCTATTTCATAAGAAGTTGCTAGAGTTAAGTTTTTCAGAAGATTTCTGTGTGAATAAGGTCACTGTAGATACGTACAGAATAAAAACTTTTGAGGTGAAGCTTGTAGGAAAACATACTGAAAACTATTGAAGTATTCAGTATATTTTTGACTAGAACAGGTGTAAGCTTGATGAGAGTGAAGGTACAGGTGAGTTAGCCTAATATGCCCCTTAAGCAGTTTGCCAGCTATGCATAGAGGTACAACTTGCCATTTGCTCCTGGAAATAAACTAAAATTGGTGGTGAAAATTGAGGTGAGTAAAGTGACAAGACAGACCTTCTGCATACTTTGACTTGTTAGTGAGTAAGTTCTTAAAGAAGTCAACAAGAAAGAACTAAAACTATTACCTAGAGGGTGGCAATCTCTTTGCTGCTAACTTCGGACACTGATTCCATGGTGACAGGAGGGGGAAGCAGTATGCTGATTTAGCTACTGTGGTAGCCTGACTGTTTTGGCACTTTACCCAGATCATGATCTGAGCCTTTTTATGTCTAATCTAAGTTTGTAGGTGGTGTGCGAACTATTTACCTAAAAATCACCAACTTGATCTTCAAGAGCACCTAGCTGAAGACTGTTTTCTCTGTGTTAAGAGAAGCACGCAGTGAAGAATAGCAGTTAATACATTGTAGGATGAAAAAACTGCTAGAAACTACTATCAGTGGAACTGCTATATGGTAGAATATATTAACTTTACTTTGTTTGTTAATTTTGCTCTCATACAGCATACTGAGTTGTATGAGAGACTCTTTTAGGATTACATGTGTAGCCAAACTTGGGTGTTAGACTTTAGCAGGAACAGTTGGATAATGCTTTCTATTATCCACATAGAGTATTTCATTTGGAAGGGACCTGCAATGATCATGTAGTCCATCTGCCTGACCACTTCATGGCTGACCAAAATTGATGCTGTCATCTTGATCATCAAGGGCATTGTCCAGATGCCTCTCTTAGATGCTGCCAGCTTTGGGGCATTGACCACCTCTCTAGGAAGCCTTTTCCAGTGTTTGACCACCCTCTCAGTAAAAAAAAGTTTCCTAATGCAAGGAAATGTTTCCTAGTGTACAGTTCAGTTAGTAAAGAATCACTTTCACAGACTAATAAACTGTCAGCTTCTTTAAAGGTGTTTCTTTAGAAGACTTTTTTTTAGCTACTATAATCTATGTCTTCATTAGTGTATATATTTATTAGTGATGATAAAATATATACAGGCTTCCTATGCAACGAGTGCCGCTCCTACTGCAGTTTCCTGCTTTAAAATCAACTATTCCTCTGCCGCATGGGCAGCAGATACGGAGATATTGTTGTCTCCTGCTGTATTTGAGACATAATTTGTTGGGAAGGTGTCACTCTACATCCTTTTCATGTGTACAGTGCTCTGTTTGGCTCACTTTTGGTGCAGTTACCTAACTTAGAAAATTTTCAGTGATGGAGTTTTTTGTTTGCCCAAGATAAATATAAATAGACATCTTCCCCTGGATTTTATTGCACAA
The DNA here is from genome assembly GCA_013397845.1 of Melanocharis versteri. Lineage (NCBI taxonomy): Eukaryota > Metazoa > Chordata > Aves > Passeriformes > Melanocharitidae > Melanocharis > Melanocharis versteri. The sequence goes on from VZTG01005923.1 coordinate 355,342, forward strand.
AAAGCATGATGGAGTGGAGGATAACTTGCTTATGTAGTAAGATTTACAACCAAGCAAAAAATAAATCATAGAATAAATAGCTAGATGAAATTTTAAAAATCTGTCCTGCTACTTGGCAATAAGATGTTGACCACAAAATTCGTTTTCTTAGCTAAAGAACTGTTTGTTGCAGGGCTTCCAGTTGGTAGTGGGTTGATGTACCAGCAGTTGTCCTCCCTGCTGCTTGTTTGGGTGATGAATGTCTGTGTCTGCATCTCAGTGAAAGGCATTTTTTGATGTTTTGTCAACAGATGTCTACAGTAATACTTTTTTTTTCCCCTTAAACTGCTGACTTGTTCAGGGTATCTTCCAGATGTTATGGGAGAAGCATTTTAACAGAAATCTTAGGATTTCAAGTCAGTAGAAAGTTGTTCTTGCCGTTGACTATCTTTACGTGTGTAATTTTTATGCTTTGGAAAGTATTTGCCAATTGCTCTTACACGTTTTGTGCAGAAGACCTGATCACGACTCTCTCTTTTGTTAACTGTGGAACTTCAGAAGAGAATCTGACTTTAACTGCAACTCATGTCTTGTATTACACATAAATCAAGAATTTATAGCTACAGTCTGTAGAGGAACTTGCATTTTTTTTCTGCACGGTTGTGAAGGGAGACGCTTTGACCTTGATGCCTTGCATTGTTCTGTATGAAAAAGTGTCTAAAGAAAAAATCATTGAGAGACTCGAACAAGAAGGGAAGAATAATTGTTGGCTGAAATTGTGGAGATACCTTAGAAAACATAGGTATACTTCAGAGTAGTTGAATATGCATTATAAAAATGTGTTAAGCTGCAGAAATTTAATATATTGCTCAATGCTGGGTTTTCCAAAATTAAATATTTGGTATGCTGCTGTTGAAGGGGAGCAAAAATTATTTGTAACTGATGATTGTCCAATAATTTTTTTCTTGCAGTACAACAACCATGAAATTCGTTCTGGAAAACACATTGGTGTATGCATCTCTGTTGCCAATAATAGGCTTTTTGTTGGCTCTATTCCTAAGAGTAAAACCAAGGAGCAAATTGTTGAAGAATTCAGCAAAGTAACAGGTAAGTCAGTAACTAGGTTTTGTAGAGCTGGAAAGTGTCAAATGTGGTCAGCTCTTTACCACCTTTTGACTTATAGTTGAATGATGAAACCAAACCAAGACCACTTAGCATTTATCTCAATGTTATGTGTTGGGGTTTGTTTAGGTTTTTTTTTTTTAACTGTTATTTTGCTGAGGGCTGAGATGTTTGTAATTGGGCTAGGTGGGTGATTCCAAGTTCTACCTGTAGAATAAATGTATAATGTTTAAAGAATTTTCAAAGAATATTGAATTATTTTCAAAGAATATTCAAAGAAATTTGAATTAAAAGTTTAATAATTTCAATACTGATGGATGTTTTAAAACTTCTCAAGGCAAAACTGAAGCAAGTTGAAGAATGTAACTGGTTCTGTGCTTTAGAATTGTTAAATTTTAAGGTTCTCTTTTTGAAAACATGAACTTGCAAAGGTAATGTTTGATGACTTTGTTACTGAATGATAGACTTCAGGTTCTTTGGAGCAAAAAACTTTTTAGGTATTGAAGTTATGCAAGCTTTAGCTCTTGTTGTTTAGACATGTATGGAAAAAACACACTGGTAAGTGTTGTAACTTAGGGGTTTAAGAGGAGAATTGACAAAACAAAACTTTTGGCTGCCCCTAACTCTCCTCCATTCAGTTAGAGAAGGAGTATTCTTCCATAGCTACAGAGACAACCCACACTTTATAATGCAAATCAGTGGATTGAAAGCATAACAAATAAATATTTTATTTAATTTCAGAGGGTCTTACAGATGTCATATTGTATCATCAGCCTGATGACAAGAAAAAGAACCGGGGTTTCTGCTTTCTTGAATATGAAGATCACAAAACTGCTGCTCAGGCCAGGCGTAGGTTAATGAGCGGCAAAGTGAAAGTCTGGGGAAATGTTGTTACAGTGGAATGGGCTGACCCTATAGAAGACCCAGATCCTGAAGTCATGGCAAAGGTAATAAAGCTATAAGGGGACCATAGTACATTTAAAGTGTCGTGTTCCAAATTAGGTATTTCCTGGCATTAGCCTAAGATTAAATAACATCTTTCAGCCTTCTTGAGAGAGGTGTTATAGGTGAGATGATAAAAAATGAACATACTCTAGAAATGATGTAGATTTAAAAACTCTATAAGACCTTATATTATTTGGTTCTCCCAAGGCTGAATAGTGAATTCTTGCCAAAATGACACATAGGATGATGTAGTTATTTTTTTACCTGGAAGTGATGGTGGTGACTCTTAGAGTTAAAATGGTTTTGTACCCTGGTATTTGGAAGGACAGAAATGGAGATATCATCAGAGAACAAGCCTTAATTATTTTTAAACCTGGAACTGTATCACTTCAGCATTAGAACATTGGCATTCAAATGTACACGAATGTATTTTCAAAGTTGCCATTAGCAGTTACTTCTGAGAAGTTAGGTAATTAGCTTGCATTTGGAACTCTGTAGTTACTTTTAATTTGGGGGAGTTAATTCCTTTAAATACCTTCACTGGCAATATATTGGACTTTGAATATTGAGGTGAAACTGAAGTCTGGACTGTTAACATTTTGAAGTACGTTGTAGCAGTTGTTTTATATGTGCGAGTGGTATCTTGCCAGAGACAAACTCTACCTGATCTTTTTTCCCCATCAGATATTGCCCGACCCTGTCTTTTTCAGTTGTGTTGTGTAGCTGAGTTGTTTAATGGAAACTCCTAGCTAGCCCATATCCTTATCTCTTTCTCTTTGCTTGCTTTTCGTCTGTGCTTTTACTCTCATCTGAGACACGTCACTTGCTGGAGTCCTACTTTGATGGACCTAGTAAGATAGCTTGGCTGGGATCTCCTCTTTGGTGAGCCATAAGGGAAAAGGGTTGGGGTGGGGGCTCATTTTAGGGAAAAAGCTGCTTTTGTAATACAGGTATTACAGAAGCTTTTGGACTACCTTGTCTGCAGACTTTATTTTTCTTGCCCAGCATGATAGACTGTCAGCAGCAGGGAAAGAGTCTTGCAGGTCAAATTTGCAGAAGGTAGCACTTCTTAAATATGGCAGCCTGTATGTTTAGTTTCTTGGCTCAAAAGAGAAGAGACCTAATCCACCAACCTGTTAAAATAAATAAGCAGGAATTTCTGCTGATATAACAGAAGAGATGGAAAGGAAATTATAAGGGGACATAATCAAGCATCTCTCCTAAGTAAGTTTGCAGATGTGCGGAGTGAAAGGCTAAAGAAATTAAAGCTTGATTGTGGTTTGCCCCATTTACTGTACAGTTTTTTGAATGTGTTAATACCTGATATTGTTTTATATTTGAAATGGAACATGAAAAGAGAAGAAACATGGAAATGAAGGGAAGAAATGTAGAAAACATGAAGGAAATCAACTTGCATACTTCTAGTGCCACATACCAAAGATAGGACATGGAGCTTGAGTTGAGGATACGTGGAAAAGCGAAGCTCTGTGAATAAGAATACTAAAAAAAATAGAGAATATCTGGCTTGTGTCTGAAGACAGAAACTGAGATGATCCTTTGTCTGACCTTTCTCACTGGCTGTGTCCCTTAGTTTATTCTTGCAACAAGGAAAGCCTCTACTCCAGTGTCTTGGCCACCTGCTGTACCTGTGGGGGAACTGACTGTATTTGGCAGTTCTCTGAATGTAAGGTTTACTTTCTGCTCTTGCTATCTTTCTCCTAAGAGAAAGAGCAGTGGAGCTGCTGCTGCAGTCAGTAATCTCCTGGATGAGAGCTGCAGGTTGGCTGTCATTGCCTCTGACTACTGTCAGTCCTGAGCAAAGGGAGAGCGATTGACCCATGTCATCTTGCACATTGCTATGGTAGAAGGCTCTGGAGGAAACTGTGACTAGGAGGAGTAGGTTGTTTTTTTAGAGTAATCATCTGGTCATCAGTTTTCTTGTCAAGACTCCTAGAAGAGCAAGTCCATAAGAGCAAGCTATAAGGAAGACAAATTCACATGTAGCCAGAAGGTGGACAGAGTTCTGAATCTTGCAGAAGTGGCATGTCGTTTTATCAATCTATGGGCACCTACTAATTTAAATTTCTGAAATGTCTACTTGAGTCTTTTTTCCTTTGTCCTTCTGATAAAATGTTGTGGAGAGTACTGTGTGGGTAAATACTTATCATTTAAATGGGCTGTTACCTTAAATACAAAGTAGCTTGAGCATGATGAGGGATGAAGCTAGATTCTCAAGCTAGATGTATGTGCTACAGGAGATTAGTGCTTGTACTAACAGATCAGAGTATAATTGGTTGAGGTATTGACTTCTGGTCCAAAGTGAACTTTTTTCCAACTTCAGAAGCAGCTGTGTTGATAGTTTAATTTCTCCTAAGTGTCATTTTGTTGCCTCTTAAACTTGTAGTCTAGCTAAATTTATTAATGTTTTACTTGATTTCTGTAGGATGGCTGAGGCTGCAGAGGACGTTCTGGAGTGGCAGGTTAAGCAGCTAAATAAAGTCTTATGCTTGTGGCTGTCTGGCAGATTACAGGACAAGAGAGACAGGGCTAGTAACCCTTGGAGAATGTGGCCTGAAGTGTTTGTGCTGTAGGTAAGAGGAGGAAAAGGAGCAGATACCAGAAGTTTTGGGGTAGTCTGATGTAAAGCAGTTTTTAAAATGTGAGTTCTGCCTTTAAAACAAAATGCTGGTGCTGGGTATGTTGCTTGTTAGGAGTATTTATGGATTCGTGGTGTAATAATGTGTGACCTTTAATGAAGATGTCTTTTTTTTTTTCCTTCCCTCCCTTTTTAGCTAGCTTAAGTGAAGTAAGGATGGGTTCATCTTCTTTCAACCTATGCTTTAACCTGCCTAATAGCTTTTACATCGTCTTTGACTCATTCAGTTACACTTCTAATCAGTAATTACGAGCAAAGGTGATAAAAAGTTTCGGCTGTTAGAGATTAATGGATTTGTCTACACTGGGAAAATTTAAATTAATTGCTTTTTTATTTCTTTAAAAAACACTATGTTAGTGCATCTTGTAAAAAATAGTGACTATTCTGTCTAGTTTTTAATCGTGTCAGTCATCATGGATTTATTAGCCTACTTAGGGTTCCTTGTGAGGTTCTAGTTTTCATCCTTTTCTAAAGAACAAGAACATTTGTTTAAAAGTTACTGGTTTTCAAACCCATTGAACTTCTGTAATTTATTTCCACAGAATAAGATTAAGGTAGCAGTTAGGATATTTTACTAAAAATGGTTATTATGTACGAGTTACAATAAATAAAGGTTGCTCTTACCATCAAGACATGTAGGAGAAGCTTAATACATAATAGGAAACAGCTTTTCTTGTGGAGTTGGCTATGACTTTTATGATCTCTTGAGAATCAGCAGGAGTAACTATTGCCAAAGTCTAGAGTTGATACACTGGGTTAGATTTATGGCCTGTAGTATCCCTTCCTCCAAATTCTGCATCTCATCCTAGCTCAGCTAGTGAGTGAGACAGATTTATGGGTCTGTCCTGGTTTTTTTGGTAACTTAATTACATAGCAGTTCTTCCAAAAAGGGTGTCTGGGTTTATTGAATTCCTGTATGTGGTGGGAGTAGAACACAGCTCAGCTTCAGAAATTGAAGCATGCTTTCTTTGGTCCTTTCACACCTTGTGTTATTTGTGTTGACCTTCAGGGTCAGGAGTCAGTGCTGCCATGTGTGCAGTGTTCACTTGATGTCATCAGCTGATTTGAAACCAGTAGGAGCAAAGGGGATGTAAGCAGAAGTTGCAGGTCTTGCAGCTGATTGGCAGCTGCATTGTAGGCAGGTAAGACTGTGAACATTCCTTGGCAGTAGGAGGTGATTAAACTGTCAGAGCATGGTGCTGGCATGTGGAAGGAGCTCCTCTCAACAAGTTGAAGAGTCTTGTAAATAGTGAGAACACATGGATGACATAATGTAAATATGCTCATGTCCAGTCATTGAGTGCAGCCTCGGCATGGACACAAGGATGAATCTTTCAATACTGTCGGGTCACTAATAGGTGATGCCTGCTTTCCAGTATTATGTTGTCTGCTGTGTTAATTAAGGGTTAAGTTTAGTTCAGTCAGACTGCTCTAGATTTTCCTTTATCCTGTGCAGTTGGTGATTGATGAAACTTTATATTGATGATTTAGTCCGTGTCAGGCAGTTAACAGGGCATATATCAACAGTTGGATGATTACCTGCCTTTCCGATTTTAGAAGATGTGGAGCAGTCTTTGTGTAGCTTAAGAGGTGTATCATGTGCTTTGGCAAGCCGGGGGAGGGAATAAACTTCCAGAGTTATTTGGAGGGGACTCTTCCTCAAGAGAACAGCAGCTTGACTTTTGAGAAAGTTGAAGGGTGACTCGCCAGTGTCAGCCTTGGTATCCCCCTCTGTCTGCAATTCTGTCTTTTCGTGGTGGCTTCAGGTCACTGAGTGCCCCTCAGGCAAGCACAGTCCTGACATTAGGTGTTTGGTGTAGCTATAGCATAGGAACCACAAGTTAAGCAGCTTGAAAGCTGCAGTCCTGTCACCTCTGACCTAGATATTACAGTGATGACTGTTCTGCAAATAACTGAGCAAAAGCCTGTCTAAACAATTAAATGTTTTTATAAGTTAATTGTTTTGTGTGTAACCAGTTCTGGTTACCTTCTTTCAAGTCTGATAGTGTTCTGGGTTGAAAATAACTGCTGCTAGGATCCTTTTAAACACTAACACAAATTGGATTGACTTTCAGGATACTAATACTTACATAATCATGTTTGATAACAGATTGAATATCTCTGTCAGGGAATTTTGGAGCTAACTCACGCTGTATGACTATTTAGATGTACATATTCATATATATGTATATAAAATGCTGTACAGAAAATGTAATTATGATTTTTCGGTACTGCTAATAGCAGTAACTTGCAAAGCTTCATTTTGTGTTTTGAAATTAGATCATACTCCTAAGTCTTTTTTTTTTTTTTTTTATCCCCCGTAGGTAAAAGTTTTGTTTGTACGCAATCTTGCCAATACTGTAACAGAGGAGATTCTAGAAAAGGCCTTCAGTCAATTTGGAAAGCTAGAACGAGTGAAGAAGCTAAAAGATTATGCTTTCATTCATTTTGATGAACGGGATGGTGCTGTAAAGGTAAGTGAAGAGGACTGTAACTGTGCGTGTGTGTTGTAAGTAGTGTTGTTGTTAGAAGCTGTATGCTGCTTCTAACTTGAGAAAAAGCTTTGTCTGGAGAAATGGTGACACATTGTCACTGATGACTTTGTCCTCTCTGGGTGTCTCCTAGGATGATGCAATTCTAGCTTGAAAAGTGGATCTTAAATGCACCTATCCTAAGTAATTCTGCTGATGAGCTTTTAAGATAATAATGTTGTTACCATTTGAAACTCAAGTGCCAGAAGTTGAATGACTCTTCTCACCAAATTATTGGTAGAAGTCTAAAGCAGTTTCTCTAGGCAAGGTGATAAAATCTTAGGTAATGTTTTTATTTATTTTTCCAGGAATAAACGCTTTTTTTTTTTTTTTTTTAAATGAGGGGTGCTGGACAATTTAGTAATTGTCATTCCTGGATTTTGCTAGCCCAGTCTTGATGTCTGTCATCTGTTGTTAGGAAGGGAAAGTGTAATTCCCCTCCTGCCTGTAGTGTATCCATTTTTTTTATGTTCTGTGGGCGGCTGCAGGATATGGGGGGATTCATTTTCTCTTACATACCCATATGCTTTAAAGCAGATGCTTAGGAAGATGATGGAAAGAGTCTTAGAAATATATCCTGTCAGGGCTTAGCTATGTAGAGTCCCTAAAAGTGGTAGTATCTTTAGGATTCCTCTGCTCAATATTAACTTGTAGTAATAATTGTGGGCCATGGGAATTGTACATAGCAGAGAATGCAGGGGAGGAGTTGATGGTTTGCTGTTTGTTTTGTATTTTTTTGAGGAGAGAGTTGCGGGGAGGTGGTGGTGTGGATTTGGGGAGGAGTTGGGGTTTTTTTATGGTTGGTTTGTTTTTTCCTTGTGATCAGAATGACTCTTTAATTTTTGGCTTCTGGTTGAAAAAGTAGTAAAATAAAGGAATAACAATATACTGAGCTCTAGCTTCAGTACTTTTGCCTGTGTGCTGACATTAGGAATTTATTTGTGGATTACAAAATGTGCACTTTCAGAGGACAGTTCTGTCACTTCATTAATTGTAACAGCTTGCAAAGATTGAAGCCTGTTTTCAGTTTTGAGGGGAAGATTTCTAAACTGATACGTGAAGTTCTGGGTTGGAGATCCAAGTTCAGAGAAATGCATAACTGGAACCCATGATACTATGCTGTCTGTTTAAAGTTGTTTTAGCTTTATATTGTTATTTTAGCTATGGATAACAAATACAAAAATGCATACTCTAAAAGATAGAATAAAATTAATAACTTCAGATATGCTTGGAAGTATATTTAAAGTCTGGTTAATTCCTTCAGGCAATGGAAGAAATGAATGGCAAAGATTTAGAGGGAGAAAACATTGAAATTGTTTTTGCTAAGCCACCAGATCAAAAAAGGAAAGAACGGAAAGCTCAGAGACAAGCGGCTAAAAATCAGATGTAAGTGTAAATGCATGTAGTTATGTTGTATTACTTCTGAAAGACGTGTACACTCCTACCAAATTAGAACATCTGGATATTTTAGTAGATATACTGTAGTGTATACAGGTTTTCTGGCTTCTCTGAAAAATGTTGGATTCATTTTTGTTTGCACGAAAAATCTTAATAGTGGTGTTTAGTGATAATTTAGGTACTGTCTTGCTCTGCTTATTGAGTGTGAGAGCACTGGAGGAACTGTCTGAAGGTCATGAAACATACATACTTCTCACTTCTTATTCTAAATTTCCCTGTTCTTCTGCAGTGATGTCACGTGGATGAACTTAGCATTGTGTGTTCCTCTCAGCAGGCTTAGTAGTATTGATACAGCACCCCCTCTTTAGTAAAGTACCCACTGAAAGGAGGATCCTGATATTCTTTCTTGCCACTTCCAGAAGATATAGCTGCCCACGAAGATTATGAACTCATACTGATAGAAATCTTGCACTAGTAAATGCTGAACATGGTTAAAAAAAAAAAAAAAGGGCAGTTTCTTGCTGGTGTGTTCTGCTTAATGTTCTCATGTGTTTTTCTTCTTGGATATCTTCCTGCTTT
>VZTG01005923.1:369551-387037 GCA_013397845.1 Melanocharis versteri
GACTTGCTATGTGGGATTACACCAGAAGCTTGCAGTGGAGTAATGGTAAGGATATCAAGCAACCTTAAGTATCTCAGCTGTATAGGAGCATATTCTGTTGCAAAAGACCTTCCTGCGAAGATCATGGATTCAAATATGGGACATTTGAACTAATACTTGGACTTTGAAATGGATTTCTTTAACAGTTTTCTCTGCAGTGCAAGTTATTAAACTAAAGCTATTCTATTTCCCCAACGTGTTCAACAAAATCCTTAACGTCTAGCATGGTATCTTAATAAAGAATAAAGTTGTTCTTTAAAAAATCTGCTTTAAGTAGATTTTTCCCCCAAGTTTTCTTAGTTAAGGATTCCAAAAGTGGTATTCACAAAATCTTGCATTTAAATTTTTATTGCAGTGGTATAGATGAATACCATCATTGGTATCCTTAAATTTTATTTCTGCTCATGAAGGTTAATCATGATTGTCTATTTAGTAATCACTTACGAATTGTGTTCAGATACAGCAGTTTCAGGTGTAATCATCAGAGCTGGTTAGTCAGGCATTCCAGATAGTGGTTCTTTTCAGAACCTTTTTTAAAGGGTTGGTTAACTACCTCAGTAGCAGAGGATTGAACTATACCCTGTCTGTACTGTACATAGAAAATCTTTGTAGATAAAAGCAAGGCTTGTTTAATATGATATGAGGGTAAGATTATAATATACCAAATGTAACATTCTTAGTTGCCTTTAGTTCCAGAGGCTTTGTAAGACTTCCTCATGACCATCATAACAGGCCTTGCTTTTGTCGTATTTTGTGGCTGAAAAAGCAGCCTTGCTTCTTCAGATATTGTAGTTATTTGGATGTATAATAGTTTAGCAAGATGTTACTTTTGTAAGACATCAGATGTTCAAAAAAAGTGCATCAGCAACTTGTACTAAATACTGCAGTGTCCCTTTATAAAAGGTCAGACTAAAACTGACAACTGTACAGTGAAGCCTGACATTTGGATATTTTGAAGTTTTTCATAAATCATAGAATAGTATATGGCTGTAGTTTAGCTTTTTAGGTAAAAGGTATGTTTTCATTAGTGCATTTCTTATTGCTGATCACTGTAAAAACATGTGGATCAGCTTTCCATTTCTCTTACGCAGATCATGATAACCTGTAGAGTAGAGTAGAGTACAATCATTTGTGCTATGTTTTTAATTTTCTAAAGCACCTTGATGACAGTGAGTGTTCAGTGGTGAAGCATCCTCTATTGAACCACCCTTAAAAAAAGACAAAATAAAAACAGAACCTTGCCAAGTCCAGCTTCATATAGGTAAACGATAGATAAAATTATGACTTACTTTGGACTTGGCATAAAGAGTTCCCTTAACCCCCTGCTCAAAGGGATACTGCAGTTATATTACATACCCATAGGCACCACAATGAAAATTGAAGCTTATACCTAATTAAGGTTTTATACACACCAGTTCCCCCAGTAAATGCAAATTTTAACAAAATTAGACATGTCATATGTTGAAAATGCTCATGGCAAACAATCATTTTGCATTCCTGCAAATAAAATTGTTTTATACTGTAAGCTGGAGGCGAGTGTAACTTATTTTTGTAATAAAGTTTTTATTTTTTTTATGTGTCATTAATATAAATGTGTGTTAGTACAGAGATCTTCTGGTTAAAAACTTAGAATCGCACACATTTCAGTATGTTTACTTGTATTTACATAATTTTTAGAATAGTGGTTGCCAATAGCCTGTATGTTTTCACATTAATTGATTTTTTTTTTGTTATCTTAATAAACCATTTTAGTATGTTGTATGTCAATTACTGGGATAGCTGGGACATAAAGTGTAATTAAAAATTGTCAAGTATTCATTGGAATATGTAAATGTGCCTTGCCAGTTTTGAACTTTAAGACAAAGTAAGTGAACAATGGTGAAAATGAGTAGTCAATGCCTAAGAGACATTTGCTACCAGAGTTTCATATACTGCCCTTGCTAAAGAAAAGAAATTTCTTCCTCAAATTTGAGCATAAAACTTAACAGTTGCATTAGCTTCTGAATTTTCAAATCTACTTAAAGAAATTAGGCTTATGGATAGTGGGTTTTCTAATTGTAGCCTTAAGTATAATTTTGAATTTCAATGTAATCCTTGGTGCTGGCATTCCCAGTGCCAAGGAGTTTAAATGCTCCCTTCAAAGAGGTTGCCATGCCTACTGGCACTTTTACTGTCATACGGTTTTATAAGGAACACTGTCAAGATGTGGAAACCAAAATTGAACTTGCTATAAAATGAAACACTGGGGGCTGTAGGAGAGGGAAAGTCCTCACATTTCTTAATCTTGAAATCTCTCCATTGCTGAAAATCTTACACCACTTGGTGGATCACAAGTGCTAGTGACTAGATCTTAGTCTGGAAACGTGTTGCGGGGGATAATACGTTTATGGAATTGTAACAGTAGATGGAAGTGCATAAAAACATTGCAACTATGGCACTATGTGTGTTGAAATTGTGGATTATATCCCTAATTTCAGCTCTGATAAAAGCATGGGGGATGACTATTTAAAAAAAAAGAAGGCAAAATTGACAGGAAAGTTTTTAATGGAATGCAAGCAATGGTGAGTGAGCAAAATACCAGGATCCTGACAGTGTTCCCTCTAATTATGAACTCAAGCCATTATAACTTTTACAATTAAATATGATTTGCACTGTTCTGATATTGGTGCAGTTTTTTAGAAAAATTATCAGAAAACTAAATTGCATGTGGTGATTAATATTGTGAAAAAAAACTAAAATCAAAAAAATGTTATTTTTCAAAGCTTTAAATTTGATTGTTTAAAGAAAAACCATTAAGTGGAAATACTGGTGAGAATGGGCAAGTGCATATATACAACATCAGTTCGGTTGCACTTGGGTGTTGGTAAACTTGAAATGTTCTACAGCAATAATGCATCTCTTAGGGGGTGCTTTGGTGACGAGTGAACATATGACACAGTTCTTTTTGGCATGTTGAAGGCAAGTTTTGACTTAATATAATGTGCTGCCTCTATATATTCTCATAGGAGGCTTTCTTTACTGAAAAACCTGCAAAGGTGCATAAGTAGTATAGTTCCACATTGGTTTGTAATGTGTTTCTAAATTTGAAGTCTAGTTGAATTTAATAAGAAACCGGAAACTGCTGCTGCTTAACACTTCTGGTTTATAAACACTCCAATACACAGCTTTTTAAATTATACTCTTGTTTTAATACTCATTTTTGTTTGAAAGGTTTCATGTAGGACATGCAACTGTACTTTTTTTTTCTTTCCAGTTTTTAAAGAGGAAATTTGTTATGACCCAGAACTTAAGTTTGTGTTTTTACTGTTGGAGGAAGGTTATTACAATAAGATACTAAGATCAGTTTCTGAATTTCTGCGTTGTACAACTCTTATGTAAATACTGTCTTAAAATCTAAAATAAGGAATACTAATTCTGTTCTTGTTGGGGGTGAGGGGTATGACATAGTCTAAAATAAATGTAGTGTCCTCTGAAGGCAGGATTCCCAACTTCAGGATAGAAATATCATATACGGCTGCAACTTTTTATTCCCTTGTGCCTTTGATTATTCTTTAGAGGCTTAACTTTCCTGTTCAGCCTAGCAATTATTTCAGTGCTTCCATACGTCAGTGAGGGGAGACTTTTTTTTTTTGAGAAATGAAACTGAAAGGCAACATGGACATAAACACGCATAACGTTTTCACAGAAGTGTGTGTTTAAATCGATACACTGCACATCATTAAGACTGTTATTCCCTCACATTAGTGCGAATTTAGTGGAAAATGTTAATTGTTTAAAATAGAATAGCAAGTTTTGAGATAGGCAGTGAGGCAGTGAACTTGACAAGACAGTTTTTGGACAATTGAAACGGGTGAAGTGCAAGCTTGAGTTTGTGTTCATGCCCTGAAGCTTATGATTCCTAATTTTATGACTGTATGGACTTAACAGACATAAAGGCCTGTCTTTGTGGAGTGTCCTGCTGAATTAACTCCAGCACCAGCACATGACATCTCTTTTCTGGGGCTAACTAGTTTAATTAGTTGGGCATAGGAAACACCAGATTGTACTTTGCTATTTGCTCTGTCAGATGAAAATGGGATGTGGCAACAGGAGAGGAAGTTGAGCTGAAGATTCCTTAATCCTTAGTACAGGTAGTGGGGGGAGAAGGAGTAAATTACTGTCATTTTATAGCCATCTAGTACAAATAAACAACGCTTCCTGGAAGCTCCGACATTAAAATCTTTCTAGGAGACTGATTTTTCAGTCATCTGGTCACAGTTTGTAAATGTGTATATACTTATGTTAAAAAGTCCATGGGATGAAAGAGTGACTGCTTTGATGACCCTTTGCCTTGATTGTTACAAAAGAGAGATTTGTTGAAAAGTGCCACTAGGACTGACTTGTTAGTTTACTGGCAATTTGGAGAGGGGTGATTGTCTCATGTAATTATATCTTTTTCTTTCCAATGTATAACTGGTTTCTAGTTTTTCCACAAAATATATATTTTTAAATGGCCAACTCCTGAGCAGATGCTGCATAGCTGAGCTCATCTGGAAACATTGGTTTATGTGATTTATTTAAAGCTATCTTCATGAAAGCTTCTTTAGATGGCAGACATCCAGATACCTGGTAAAATCTTTTTTTTAAAAAAAGTAGAAAAATAAAAGCATCTGTGAAGTCTAGAAAACACAGTCGTGACATGTAGGTAATAGGTACTTAAATGTAGATTGGATATTTAAAGTTTGAATCACAAAATATGTTTCAGTTCAGATAATTGTTCATGAAGTTTGGTGCCACTCTAAAGCCAACGCTTCTATTCAGTCGTTTAGGTGAAACTTGGAGTGTCAAAAATCTAATTCCCCATAGTCTGAAAATGATTCATTTGGCTGATTAATGGTGACAGTTCCTTATCTCTGCACTGGTTGTGTGACAGTGTACCTGCTTTGGTCACTAACGTGTAGAAAAGACATGGAATATTATTCCTTGTTTCCTTTGCACTAAGGAAGTTATGAAATGCACTCTTAGTTCTGCTACACAGCCAGTAGAATAGTCTATGCCATTTGACTGCACAGAAGATAATGGTAAGTAAAAATAGACTTTCTAGTACTTAAATGACTTGCAGTACCTAAAATCCTTCAGTAGACTGTTTAATTGATTCCTTATCTGCAGTGATTAACCCAGGTTGTGCATTTTAACTGCTAGTTTTAGTGTGCCCACTTCAATGCCAAGTGAACGTTGAGTGTAATCTGACACTGTTTAGTGTTAAATACTTCAGATCTAAAAATGTCTTAAATGCTTCATAGATAATTCAGTATCTATTTTTACACTAATGGGTTAGTAATCATAGTAGTTTAAGGGGTTTTGCATGAACACAAGTCATCTATTGAAAGCCAGGAATGGAATGTATCAGATCCTGAATTCCTGGTTCCAAGTGTCGTGCTTTCAGTATTGTTCTGCCATCTAAAGTAACAGCTTTCAGATTTTCTTCTCTTTAGTCGGATGAGGAATGTACCTAATTCTGTCACTCCTAATAGTTATTTAAAAACCATTTTACTAAGTGTAATGAATTTGGGATTTAAAAGCTTCCTCCTTGAGAATTTAACAAAGATAATTTTATAGATGTCCCGTTAGTAAATCAAGGCTTTTCTTAAGAAGCAATGTCAGCATACTTAAGAATGAAGCTGTGTCACAAAACACTGGTGAAAGCTAGCATAAATAAATTGTAACTAATCTTTTCATTATGCAGGTGTGTATTACAATTCAAAGGTGATTTTAACATTACCGTATTTGAGATGACAGATAAAAATACCTAGTCCTTGCATCTGGAAAGCCGAAGTGGCTATTAAATGAGTGTTCCTGTTTCAGATTGTGGTCAAAGACTTCCTTTGGATATTGCAATTAAATGTTTTTTCTTCTAGTACATATAGTTGTTCTGACAAGCCAACCTGTTTCCAATCCACAGTTTTCAACAGAATTTGAGTTTTGTGTGTGTGCTTAAATTGATACTTCTAGCAGAAGACAAACTTTCAGTGACAATCACTGATGTGTCTTTCACCAGGAAGTGACCAGTGTGTGACTGCCTTAAACAGGTCTAGTGAAACTGTCCTGTATTTATGCTATTTACAGCTACAAAAGTGTGATCATTTACACTTTTTTTGAATAAGTGAGATGCTTAAAAGCTACTTTGAAGAAAACTGGCATATATGTTGTTAAAATCTGTCAGAATTTGCAGATGAAGAAATCGAATGTGGGTTTCATGCTAACAGAAGACTAGGCCTGGATATAAAGGGACAGGTGGTCATAACTTCTCTCATTGGAAGACCTGACAGTACAACAAGGCTTAGGTGGCTTCAAGCGTTAGTGCCTTGCTCCATTATGTTCTCGTAATATTAACACAGCCTCTCAGAAAAAAAAAAAAACAACAACCCAGCTCATTATGGGATTAACTCCAGTGAGATCGCTCTTCCAGTTAAGAAGGATCTGTAAGGTCTTAAATCCATTGGATTTAGTATGGTGTTTGCAACTTGGGTTTGCATAGCAGTGACCTTACAGTGGGAGTGGTGTCATAAATGGCAGTTGGCGTTTTTGCTTAATGTTACACTAACCTGAAGTTTGGTTTGTTTTTGTTTGAAGCCATTCAGGTGGCCATGTTTCTATCCAAGAAAATGATCTTATTATTCGTATGTCATGAACTGATCAGTAAGTCTTAGACCCTAGTAGTTGTTAATTTGAGCTAGTTGGTCTTTTCTTAGGTTAACTGTTAAAATCAGTACACGTTTCTACTAGCAAGTAAGGGGTTTTGTTTTCTTAATGGCAGTATCTAAAGATTCACAGTTTATTGCCTCAAGTGTAACATTTCTAAATAGTACTGCTTTCATTGAGTAATGAGTGGAGTGTACAGATCATTAGTGAAAAAGCATTGCTAACTAAGCTTTTTGGCAAGTGAAGCCTGGAGGTGTGTAATGCACTTTGAGGTGCATGAAGGTGTACTCACCATGCAGGTACAGATGGCATTGAGGTATATCAGGTGGTGGTCACATCCTAACCAGATTGGCACAAGCCACCTTCAGTGATGGCCTGTGCTAAAGCAGATAATGTGGTATTGAAATATGGTAAAATGCTTCTGTGGTTTTACTGTGGAGCTAGTAAAGAACAGCTGCGATAATAACTAACACAACTGTAGGTAGATGATGATCTGCTCCAAATTTTGTAGTCTCTGGAAGAACAAGAGATGCATAGTGTGTATTACAAGTTTCTAAATCCTTGTGAAACAACCTTTTTCTTCTTTAGTATATGAAGATGAAAACATAAGATTCAAATTCTTAGTGCAGTTAAAGATAGAATAACTTAGCAATTCTGGTTTTAAGTTCAGATGGCTGGGTGTAGTTAGAGCCCAGTAATCAAGGCATGTCTTTTAGAATCAAGATAATTTTTTGACTCTGTTGAGAAAGACTGAACCTGTTTTACAGCAGGGCCAATCTTAGAGTACCTGTAGTTAGCAAAAATACATATACTGTGGGGGGGTGGGTGGTGGGAGCCAAAACCAACCCACAAGCACCAAAATGCAAACCCCCCCCCAATACCCGTATCCCCTGACCCTGAAAGATGTTTAGGAAGAGGACGATATTCACCACTTTTTATGGGCAATGCAATCTAAATAGGTCATAGGTGTTGGAATTCTTAGATACGGGGCAGGAGAGATTAATGTGATAATCTTGGAACTTCTGCCTTTCTACCATATGGTAAAAATAGTGTAGAGAGATCTCAGGTTTCACAAATGAACTAAAATTGTGGTTAATGTTCTCATTAAGGAAGAACAGACGTCTTGACTCAGACATCTGGAAAGGCAAAAAAAGTTTCTCTGTAAAAGGAAAACTTGCAGGTTCTTCTGTAAATACCTCTGTTCTTTCTCAAGCAGTGTTGGTGACCAGGGAGTTCCTCCTCAGAGGAATACCAAGGAGTTTGTCTTGTATTTAACAGGTTGGCCTAGGACTGATCACATCACAAATAGTCCCCATTTTTGAAAGCTCTTAACACAGCATATTATTTGCTCCCTGAGAAAAGGAAAAGAAACTAAACAGTTCAAAAAAGAAGTCATCTCCCTGTGGGCAAAAAACAGCCATCAAATCTGCCTGAACTACACTACTGGCAAGTTTCTAATCTAGGATTAAAGAAAAAATAGGGAAATAACCTTGCGAACCACAACATACAGCAACTTCATTTAGCTATGTTACAGCTTTGTAGAATACTCCCTGCCTCTAACCCGTCTGTCCTTTTCCTGTGAAAGGTAGGTACACTCTTTAGCCAGGCACCATCCAGCAGCCATGGCATGATGAGAGAGGAATGTCAGGTGATGGATCTTGGCCAGATGGAAACATCAGGTCAAAAGCAGACAGGGCCCTTGGATTATATGTCAGAAGGTAAGAATATCCCGTCCTGGCTGTCATAATCAACAGGGCCACTTTATCTGGATCTCTGTAAGGGAGGAGGCATTAAACACAGCAGAAAACAAAATCTGTGGAAAAAAAAAAACCATTACAATGCCTAATGCTGCTATTTCAAAGGTCCTGTTTAGAGAAGTGAGTGATGTCCTAGAGCTGGTATTTGTAAAATTGCCGTTTGGAAGTGATGAACTAATGGTCTTGTCTACAGGGAAGTAAGAGCCAGCCTTGAATATCTGATACACATGTTCCAAAGGCAGACCTTTTCTTTCCCCGTGTAGGCGAGGAGTTCTTCCATCTCCTTTAAATGGCATAACATACTTGCCACTCACTGCTCTTAATAATCCCTTAGAGTGTGGGTAAAAGTAGGGTAGTTGTGAAAAACTTTTTAATAAGGCCCAATGATGCCTCATAATTGAGTGGTGCTTGAGGGAATGCCAAGTTCCTAGCAAAGTTTGCATGTGAAGTCTGGATTTGAATGTCTCAGTGCAGGGCATAAAGTGAGAACAGGTGTTACACTTGCAAAGCTGGGGTGAATCAATGCCAATTCAGCAGCCTCTTTGCAGAGTTCAAGTTCAGGATGGGCCCAAAGTGCTCCCAAGTAAACCAGCACCTTGTACAGAGTCACATTTGTTCTTGAACAGTGCGATACAAGCGCAGCATCCTGCAAGGGAGGAGTGGCTGATCGTTTCATGGGACTAGGCCAGGACTTCAATTCATTAAAGACCTGGTAGTGCAAGGAACCCAAATAGGTGTATTCTGCACTGAAGGTGGTTGTTGCTCAGAAATAAATGCTTAATATTAACAGTATGTGCTTGGAAGCAGACATCCAGGACCCTCAGAGATGAAGACTTAAGAACCAGTATGAAGGTTCCTGAACTTCGTTTGAAGATGTTCTGTTTCCTTGAGTCTAGGCTACATGTCTTAGTTCAAGAAATTACACTTCCTTAATGAACAAAAGGGTTTTTTTTCTAAAGCTATCAAATACAAAGGCCTGTATCAGATTAGAAGGTAGGAGGAGGCTGAAGAAGGAATGTGGTAAGGTAGAATACCCCTGGAAGTTGTTTGCCAGCATGGTCTATACTTCCTGAGTTGGAAGAGGATAAATCTTTGTACGTCGTTCATTAGTGCTCAAAATATACAAGATTTGTTTTCATAGACAGCTTTTGGTCAGGAAAAGTTGTCATTTTCTTTGCAGGTGTGGGCATGGTGAGCAGCATCTCTAAACAGACTGGGAGAAGGGAATGTACCTGAAGGGAGAAGTAATGTGAAATGAGGAGCTTATAAGTGCATGTTCTGAGTTCTTGGTTAAACTCGGGTGAGCAGCTTTGAACTAAGACACCTTGGACTAAACGTGCTAAATTCATGTTTTCTCACTATCAAATCTGCCCCTCCAGATTATACATGATTTCAGTTTGGTCCTTTCTCCTTTCTTTTTGCCCCTGGGCTTTGGGGAAGGAGAGTGAGTCATTACTGCATAGGTAGCTTGACTTCTCCAGACCCAATGAACAGCTGAAAGGTGAAATGGAGAGGGGAGCACACAGCTGGGCAGTGATCCAGGAACACACCTGGTACATGGGCTTTCCAGAATCTGAGACTGGCTGATACTTCCAAGTTTCTTGACCATAATCTATCCTGGAAACACACTGGATGTAGACAAAATACCACTCTACAGTTATAGCTTAGTACTTAAAGTACAATTTACTGCATCTAAGCTGAATGGTGATCAGTGGAGAATTTTCTACTCATCGTCAATATGTGGTCTGCTAGGAACCTGGATGATGGTAGAGAATCCTTTCTCTGTTTTGATTATCTTCTGAAGTAAAATCTACTTTCTTCTTTCCCTCTTGCATCTGAACTGCAGTGACCCCAACTTGAGGTTGGGGGAACATCCAAGTTCTTTGTGTTGCATTAGGAACTATGTTTAAGCATCTGTTGAAATCCCAAAGACCTCAGTCTTCACTTGCAATTTCTGGGGGGGTGGTGGTGGTGGTGAAAATACTACAAACTTGACCTACAGAGAACAGCCAAACTTGAAGTTGGACTGGAAGATCCTTAAGGTGAAGAAAGTGTTACTTCTTAAAGTTTGGTAGGAAGGACAGTGAGCTGATTTTCATATTAAAATGCCCCTTTATTAATACATACTTTAAAATATGTATCTGTGAAAGAGGGAAAACTTATTTCCTGGTGTTTCAAGCAGTTTCTTTTGTGATTCTTTTGCACAAAGATAAGCCAGGTAGCTTATATAGTAGCAAGTAATTCAGTCACAAATCAGAAATTAATTTACTGAGTTTCAGAAAAATACTGAGTGGTAATAATAATTCCCTACATGGTATCAGACCTTGCTAGCTCCAGTCCTTTCCTAGCTAGAATACTAGTTACTTAAATAAAACAGAAAATAAAAAACAAAGCAAAACTTTAATGGAGTTTTGCAGTACTCATCTAAGTCTTCCAGATAGTCGTTGCTTCTTGATTTCAGTTTGTGCCTTTTCCTTGTCTGCTGGTACACCCACGGAGGGACCATCTGCTTCTGCAGAAGCACCATTAATGCCAGTGCTTTAGGGGAAGTGCTATATAGTAATACATTGCTTTTTTTTTCTCAGATATACCAGCATGTTGGATGGCAAAGAAAGTTTGGGATACCTCCAGGAACTTGGGCACCTGTTTGATAGATAGCACTGACCAGCTGTGAGCTGTAAGGAAGCCTGGCCTTGCAGAGAGCATGGTACTGAGATCCACTTCTTAAGCTCTCATTAAAACAATAATATTCCTCTTGGAGTGGAGCTCTACCATGGAGCTATATGCTCCACTTATACCACAAAATACATGAGACATTGGCAAGCTGCCCATGTGCTCCAAAACGCTGTTCTCAAAAAGCCTTAAGACTCATCCTTACATATAAGGAGGACCAGCCCTCTGTCCAGGCGCTCTCGTAGTATCACCCTGTGCATTCTGCCTGTTTGCACAGAATCACTTTATTTTGCTTTTGTCATATATTCAATATTCTTGCTAGGGAAAGGTAACATTTATGTTATGTTCTCTTCAACCATTCTGTAAATACTTCCATTTTTCCCGGGCGTCATTTAGAAGGAAGTAAATGTCAGATTGATTCCATACATCCTCAGCTAACAAGTGGTATACAAAACAATATCCTGGTTATACAGCTGGTTCTGTAACAGTTCCTATGAAGTGTCTGATGAAAGACTTAAGCAGAAATAATTTTTCAAGGTGACAATTAATGTTGTTTAACTTTTACCCTATGCTGCTTTTACATATTTCATGTTGTCGGAGAAAGTTGCTTGAACTAAAAATATCTCTGTGGAATTCTGACCTGACAAAAACACTCAAGGCATTTACCGCTGTGTCCACAGAAGCTAAAAGCAATGGGCTCCAGAATACCAGCTCACCAGTCACCAAAAGAAGCCCGATCTCGCAGATCTCATCAGTAGGTCTGGGTTTACATGGTCATGTTAAGTATCCACAGAAACCTTTCTTGGATACAAGCTGCCTTACAACAGCAACTTGTAGTTACAGTTAGTCTTTTTTCCACTTTTAATGACTTCTGCCTGTTGGTTAGAATTTCCTGAGTACGTGAAGGCTCTAGGTTAAGGTTTTTTTCACTGTTTTTCTTTTAAGGTGGAAACCATCAGAAATGAGAGTTGTATCCAAATGAGGAAAAATTATCATAAATCTTCTTAGGCAAAAATGTTAAAATACTCTTGAGGCAGGGCAAAAAAATTAAACCATTTAAGAAGGCACTAGTTCTAATAAACATAATTTTGAATGCTGTTTTGTTAACAGTTTTGTTGCCCATGTTGCAGCCTGTCCCTCTTCACTGCTACACAACAGAGGAGATAATAAAATTGGAAAAGGAGAGGAAGAACAACAAAGATGATAAAAGGTACAAAAGTGCTCTTATGTGAAGCACAAGTCACTGGAGCAGGAATCTTAATTTTGGAAAAGACAGTTTTCTCAGGTGACCAAAGTATTTTGGTAAAATGAGAAGCAGCAGTCGTGCTGCGTAGGGAATGATTTTGCACCATCTCTAGTAAATACATGAATATTTGGAGAGCCGTATCTTCACTCACACAAGTGCAAGTGGTTGAACTCATGATTTTTATGGATGTTAAAGTTTCTGGTTCTTCAAAAGCAACTTGAAACTTAAGAAATAAATTCTTTCCCAGGAAATCCCTAAGATTATGAATCAGACTAAAAGAATGTTCTGGGAACTTATTATTATATTCTTGCCATGCTTTTACAACTTTTTCCTAGGTATCCCCTGATGGCCATCATCACAAACAGGATGCTCACCCAGCCGAACTTCTGCTGATCCAACACAGTTCCATGAGTTCAGCGTGTATCTATGATGAAAAACTTAACTAGCTTTTTAAATTCTGCAGGTCTCACCATAGTTCTGAGGCATTGGTGCTGCAACAGTTTGCAATGATTTAACAGAAACACTTGTCATCTAACAAGGATTATCTGGACACCTTTTAATTCAGCTGAAACAAGGGATCCTGGCTCGAGTTCATCCTCGAACTCTCTACTTGAAAATTTTCCCCACTGACCAAGGTTGGTCAGCAGGAATTCCCTTCAGAACCTGACATAGTTATTTTCACCAGTGTGTGTCCAGGGCAAGGCTTTCTTTATCGCCATAGTAAGTCAACAGCTTAATTTTAATTTCGAGTGAGTTCCTAAGTATGTGCTCTGGCATTGTTTTAACTGTTCTCATGCATACAGATCCTTAGTTCTTCCACAAATTTTTCTTACAAATTCTTAACATCTTGACATTCCCTCATTCTTCCCTGATCAGCCTGTGTTTTTCAAAGGAATTAGGTTTTCCAGATCTTTCCTTTGCACATCCAACCAACCGACCTACCTCACTTAATACTTAAGGTGCATATCCAAAAACCTCGTTGCTTTTTGCTCAGGAGAATCAAGATAAAATTTCTGTGGAGTACAACTTTGGCAAATGTTGCCACAAATCATAATATTAATTTCTTTTGACATTTTTCCAGTGTCTCCTGTATACATTTAGTTCTCCTCTTTTTTGTGCATATTTCTGCAGGCCTCTGTTTCTTACTGTGTTGTAGTCACCTTCTACACCTTGCAACTAACTGCTCTTATTTTCTTTTCTTTTAATGTCCCATAAATATTAGTTTATGACCAAACAAATTATTTTCATCTCTAATATCTAAATTCTCTCCAGGGTTTTGTCTGTGAAAGAATTTCCTCAGAAAATTCCTTTTCATGTTAACAGTTTGAAGAAAAGCTCTGTACACTAGTCTGACTCCTTTTACTTTCTCCTTGAGAGTTACAAGTTCTTCAAGGCAAAACTGACTCTAGTACCTTGTCTGTTTTTTGTTTTGTTTTGTTTTTTCTTCCCAAGTGGACCTTGTCCCAGTGAAATTCTAACACACTCTGTGCTCTTTAGCACCCCTTTGGTTTGCCGAGCATTGTTCCTGTTGGGCATACTAAACTGACCCTCTGGAAATTCTACTTTAAGTTGGTCTTTTTAATTGAATTACTGTATTGGAACAATCTCCTTGTCTTTCTTTTTTTGCCCTGCAAGTCTTTATTCTGCCTGGTATTTTTAGTCCTAAACACAGCCTAGTAGGTATTTTCAGGCTTTCTAACAGAACTGTATTTTACAGTCTCTTTCTAAAAAAGGATTAATTTTGAATGGTCTGTTACAATTGAAGCTTCTTAGCCTTTCCCCTTAAACTTCAACTGCCTTCTAAATCTGCTTCTAAACAAACAACACAATTTGTTAGTCTGTGTCACTCCCTGCAAGTGTGGAGACCAGTGATGTTTTAGAAAGTGTCTTGCACATCTTTTCTTAGACCATTTCTCCCTCCCACCTGCCATTTTGCTCCTTAGTGCAGCAGCTGAATTCCTCTATCCTTCTAGAAGAAAACTTGTGAGGGATTTTATCCAAGAACCCAAAGCCCCTGTTGCTGTATTAAGCAGGTACTTCTGGGCCCAGGTTATCACTTTCTCATCCAGTTTGCTTTAATCTGGTCATACTGAGGGTCAGCATGTGATCCAGGAAGCAAATACAAGACCCTACAACTACAGGCAGCACACATTTCCATACACCTGGCAAGCATGGGTTGGTGTGGGTGGTACAGGGAGATGACTCCCAAATGCCATAAATCTCGACTGTGAATGGTTTATTAACTCATTAACAGACAAATGAATATAACTGTATTTATAACAGTAAAGCAAATTTTGCTTGTCAAAGTGCTAATGATTATTCTACCCAAACCAGAAATGTGCAGCAAATGGTCAGCTGTCACTCTCCCCTGTAGTTTCAGTGTTCCTTTAGAGGCCAAAAAGTATTACTAAAGGGCGCTTTTCACCTTACCTTTTTTGCATACACCTGGATCATCTCAGGTGGAAACCAGTAACTGTTGGTGGATGCCCTTTAAGTTTTGAATTTGAAAAAGTCAAGTGCAAAGAGCCTGCTAATGCTTACCTTTCTTGGGATCTGACTGGCCAACTTCAGTTTCACTTCTTTACTTAAACTTAGCTATTTGCTGAATATTAAAAAATTAGTGTTCTCTAGAGTTTTCTGCTAAATGGCTTTAGTTAAAGGTTAATATGAAGCCTTCTATTTAAACTTCTTGGAAAGGGCCCACAAAATTAGCAGGGAGTTGGGAGGAATAATTATAAAGGAAAATTAATTCCTTGTTGGGTAAATATGAAGGATTAGATATTGTAAATTAGACTTGACAACTGTATCCTTGAAAGAGAGAACTGTGTAAGGCCTTGAAAAGAGCAAAAGCAGACTTGCAGAGTAATTTGAATGCAATTAACTGCTGAGAATCTGTATATTGCAGTTCACTGTCTTGCTTATTAAAAAAAGGCATTTTTTAAGGTAAAAAAAAAAAGCTCTTTGGTAAATACAATCTCAGCCTTATAACTGATGTTACTTAGCCAAGAATTGTAGTTTTATATTTCAAGTTGTTGAAAATGTGCTCTAATATACTTCTTAAATGCTACAGTAGGCAAGCTTCTCCTGCCATCAAAGAAAACATACCCTAAACTCCACAGCAGGGAGAACTGGCTCCACAAGATGACTTGTATGATCAGTGAAAGATCCTTTTACATTTTAAATACTAAAATAAAATCTGTCTTTCCAGAATAACCCAGTTCTGGCCACATTACTTTAGAGCCCACCTCCAGATGCATGCTTTTCCCTGGCACATCTCCAGTTGACCACAGAATCTTCCTAAGAATTTATGCGAAGAGAGAAAGACTTGCTGTTTCCAGGGCATGGATAAAGTTCTTATTTCTCAGAGAATGTTGAAAAACTTGCTGTTGTCAGTAGTTCCCTTTTGTTTTTCTATAGTTTTGTTTTGTTGAAAAACAAACAAACAGTCAGTGCAGTCTCTCAGCATACCAGAACAATCTAGGGGCCGTAGTGACAGAGAGTGATGGGCAATGCCAACACTGCTGTCTCCAGCAGAGCAGGATGGGGTAAAGCAGTTTGTTGTGTCTGCCCAGCAGATGTGAAGTCTGTGAACTGAAGGAAATTGCACAGCTTCTCAGATAATGAGGTACAAGTAGTGCCAGATGTGAATGTGGCAATTTTACAGTAAATAAACACAATTCTGAACAATGAAGATATAAATTAAAGAAACTTTACGTGAAGTAGAGAATGCAAATGAAAGCAGAAGTTTGACTTAAGCTTCTGCTGGTTTGCTGTGCAAGTCACTTCCTGTGTTACAGGTATGCGATGCTGTGGCATCTTCATGAAACATTGTAAGAATTACAGATTTTTAGAAGTTATTCCTTATTAAAAGCATTGCAAGATAAAGGACTAAAAATCACCAGCAGTAAAGCTGAGGATTAAGTAAGGTGATAACAAAAAAAAAAATGCATCTTAGGAAAATTGATTTCCTCTGAATAGGCTGTATGGAGATTCTCTGTGTGAATGCACCTTGGTTTTTTCT
Source organism: Melanocharis versteri (assembly GCA_013397845.1). Taxonomy (NCBI): domain Eukaryota; kingdom Metazoa; phylum Chordata; class Aves; order Passeriformes; family Melanocharitidae; genus Melanocharis; species Melanocharis versteri. The sequence goes on from VZTG01005923.1 coordinate 385,969, forward strand.
ACTAGAGAACGTGGACTGACATGAAATAATACTGTGCAGAGACTCTTAAAGAAATTCAAGCTGACCCTGGGCTTTTGCCAAGCACTCTGAGAAAGGTCAACATACTGAAGTCGAACTGCAGCGTTTCACCTACTCGAGAGGTCAAGGGAAGTGTTGCATAAACTGACAAAGCATCTGAGCAAAGATTCTGAAAGCTGTTTTCAGATTTCAATTTCTAGATGCTGACTCACCCTCCAAATACCAGTATTTTCTTAACAGCGCAGTTGCGGAGGATCTCGGTGAAGATTTGTAAACACGACTTATCTGAACAGATGAATTTCACTGTTTCATGTGCCCTCAGTCAGTGTGCCCAGTGTGCCTGCGTGGGGCTCACGCAAATGGACATACGAGGCAACAGCAACTTCTCAAATCAACTAAAAGCGGGCACCTCTCCCTGAGCGGGTCTCTTTCATACTAGCCACTTAGAAGCCCCAGGAGTTCTTTATGGGTACGAACTTCTTCAAGCCGTTTCATTTTGCCCATTGAGCTGATATTCCCATAACCAGCAGTGTCTTATTAACAGAGCCCTGAGCTTCCTAAGACTGAGTAACTACAGAGCTGCTGAAAGCACTCCAGGGGTTTGAAAGCTCGTGGCTTACAGTGTAACTGGAGGTGTTATTCGTGTGAAGTTGGCTTTAAATTCTTCTCTAGCAATAAACTACATTCCAGAATTCCTCTTTTTTTAATGTCTTACTCTTGTATACTTACTGATGTTAAGATGGGGTCTTATTACATTTCCTACCCTGTTCCTTTTCTTTACAGACAATTATGAAGCTTTGAGCGGTGTTTATAGGGTTTTAGTGTCCCAGTCACTGAACGATTTAGTTCAGTCATCATCTAAACATAGAGCATTTAATCAGAGGTAGCACTTTCTGGCCGCTTGGCGCTGGGAACCCCTCGTTGTCCAGAACCCAAGTATTTATAACTAGGTAAGCTTGCTGTCATCAGAGACCTTCTATTTACAGTGCTTAGCTACGCTACGTGACACAGCACAGCTGCAAATGCCACGGCGAGGCTGCGGGGACGCGGC
>VZTG01005923.1:387100-458165 GCA_013397845.1 Melanocharis versteri
CATGCGCGGGGTGCGGGCGGCCGGGCGGCGGCTGCTGCGGCGGCTGCGGGGCGCCGAGGGGCTGCGGGAGACCTGCCGGCAGTACCCGCTCTCCTGCTGCCTGCTGCTGGGGCTGGGCACCGCCACCCTCCTCCTCAACCGGTAACCGGGCGGGCGGGGGAGCCGGGCGCGGGCGGCGCTGCGCCTTCTCACGCGGCGGCTTTTCCTTCCTGTGCGTCCCTAAGGTATCTGCACGTTTTGATGGTCTTCTGGTCGTTCGTGGCTGGGGTCGTCACCTTCTACTGTTCCTTGGGACCGGACTCCCTCCTACCCAATATTCTGTTCACAATAAAATACAAACCCAAGGTAAATATGTCTGTGAAGAGTCTTGCGCTTTCTTTGAGTGTGGTAAGAATTTATATGGAGTGGCAATTCTTGTCTAATCCTAGCTGCTTTCAGAAATACTGTACGTCAGTACAGCTCATACACTCCTACTGACAGGTGTTCTGTGGCAAATAGACGATGATTAAGACTTTGGATTCTTCACGCATTTCTGCATTGTCCCGTCAAATCCACATACGGCTGCAAGGCCGGTTGTTTGAGTGTCCATGGATTTTGTTTCCCGCTTCCCTCATTGAACATTTTGAGCATTTGAGTAGCAGGCAGTGGAGAAACTATGTTGTTTTTCGCTCCTTTAGTGGGGCTTTTTCTTTTCTAAAGATGCCCTTCTTCTGGCAGGCCAGTGGCGAGTCTTCTTGGCTCACTGTAACCAAAATTCTCTAAGCAGGTACTGAATTTCAAAGAGAAAAATATTCCCAAATCAAATTGCTCTTTTCTAACTTAAAACAATTCAATGTAGAATTTCATAGGACTAAAAAGGTATAGTTGCAGTCGTTCGATGCTATGAGTAAGGCAGAGAAACCATCTGGTCTGTTACTAGGCTGATTAATGTATGGGGGGGATGTGTGGAGGTATGAAAGGATATCTGTGTCCTCTCACTGTGTTTCAGCGGAAGCGATTTTTCTTTTTGGTTCAGTTGTTTCTCATACCATGCCTTGTTAGCTTGTTTTCCTGCTGGAAGAACAAGTTTGTCTTTATTGAGTTCTCTGTAATAGCGTGCTCTAACAGGAAATTCACAACTGTGTCAGTATATTAATAGAATTGGAGAATGTAAACTTGTCCAAATCTCTTAGCAGTTGGAATTGCCGGAGCTGTTTCCCCATGGTCACAGTTGTGCTGTATGTGGCAAGGTCAAATGCAAGAGGCACAGGTAAATGACATATGTGGCACTGGTAAGATTAGTACTGCTGCCATTTTACACATCACAGGAGGAAACTTTCAATTGCATATTGTTACATAAACTTTTCCGTGCTCTCCTACAGACCTACTTTGCTTCTTGAAAACTATCAGCCATGGCTGGATCTGAAAGTGCCTTCCAAGGTCGATGCATCACTTTCAGAGGTAATTGGTGCATCATTTCTTTAGTACATTAAGATTTTGTGGGTTTTTATTACATGTCTTTTAGACTTTTTGCTTCTGGTTCAGTAGGTGGTTCAGATGTACCTCACAGGTATTTTAACTTGTTCAAGTAAAAGTCAAAAGAGTGTTTGCTGGGAGCAAATAAATAAGCATGTATGTAGATTAATATCCATTTATTTAGAATTCCAACTTTGGTGTTCTTTGGTAGGGGGATGAACAACTGGCGTGGCAGAAGGGAGAGGATTTTTGTGTGTCAGTTCTTGCAGTTAACAGCGTGGTGTATGAGGTCAAAGCCATGTGTGTCTGTGGTACAAGCTAACACTTTAGTTCAGCTCTGTGAGATGTTGTCCCAGGCATGGCCCACTGCAGGAGTGGGAGGAGAATGAAAACCTTAAGGAAGGCACAGACAGTTGAGGAATGCTTTTAAGAAAGAACAGCTTGTTGAACAGCAACTTGTTGACTTCCTCTAGTTGAATGAAGTGACTTCTGTGATTTCAGAAGCAAATATTTATTCTTTTAAAGTTACTTAATCTATTTTTTAAAGTAAGTTTAAGTGTATTAAAATGACAATATTGCTGAATAGAATTTTGATAGACTCTTGCTTTTATAATAGAATGTAAAATAAATGCTTCTATGCATTTAATATTTTTAGGATTTAGGGTACCAAATACCTGGCACTCTACCTAAGGATGTTGTAAATGCTGAAGAACTGAAAATTTTAGTTATCTTCTTGGCATTTCGTATGTGATTGCTCTAGTTCTGCTTTTACCAAAATAGTGGCCTTTTCTTTGCTGTTAATTTTTGCTTCAGTGGCATGTCCCAGGCCCTGCTTTATTAGCACTGCAGACGTGGGTTTTGTGTAGCTGTGCCATGCTTCTCATTCCTTTACCTCCTTTGTGTGCTTAAGGAGAGGGAAGTACCAGGCCTGAGTTCTGGACCTTCCCGGGGCAGTGAGCCAGGGTCACCCTCCCCAGTGGACCCAAACAAGTAGTCTGAGCCACCTTTTTCACCTGTGTTGGACAGATGCTATTTGGAATGAGAAGTCTCATTGCGTGGTTCCTCATTGCAGCTCTTCTCTCCTGGTTTAAAGGGTAGCAAGGGGTTCTGCCCACACCATATTCCTCTTGGCCACCTGCTCTGAGGATGCAGCATGTAATGCTGGCCTGGAATTGGATAGCCTGCTTCAGGTTGGAAGGAGAGACTGCTCTTATTTTCTTTTGTGGGTTAGTCATACATTAGAGAGAAGCTGATACAGTGTGAACTGAATTAAGGTTAATTAGATTCTAAAGGAGTGCAGAGTGCAGCCTGTTTCTAAAAAGCAGTTTCTTCAGATACTTGGAATAATTTTGGCATTTTTTTATTACATTTTAGTTTTTCTAGTTCTTTTTTTGCAGGTTGAAGAATTTTGGCAATACTCTCATTTCCAAATGCTTCTAATTTGAACCAGGTGTATAGCCTTTAAGCTTGTGTTTTCAAGTGCTTTCAGAATAATTTAATACCCACTCAAATCAGAAGAAATCCAAGTTTTCCTCACAAGTATGGATTTTTCTTTCTTGGATTGTGATGACAGTTTGTCTCACTTTGCAAATTCTTAATCTTTTGCAGCCTTGTTTTAGTCTATCTAGCTGCTGTGCGTGGTTTAGAAGAATAACAAAACCTGTGCCTGGACATTCCTCCCTACGTTTATGTTATTGTTATAGCTGAATGCTAAGCTGTCTCAACCATGGATCCATCAATATTTTATAATTTGGGATGTATCCTGCACAAAAATAATGCAGTGACCTAAGAATGACTTTGTTCCCAGTTTCTAATCCATTTTTTGCATTGTTTGTTTCTTTGATGTTTTCTTTCTTTTGAATTAGGACATGATATCAGTTGGTCGGTTTTACATTGTATATAATCCAGACGCTACAGATTGTATAAAGAAGAATTTAATCCTGTTGTTCTGTTAATGAGCTCACCTTTTTCTCTACAATCTCATTTTTGCTATGTGAGGGATGATTGCAAGTCAAATCCATGGAAAGCTGCTCAGCTACTCTTGATCAGCATTGTGAAAAAAATGTCTCACTGGATCAAGGTGCTGCTGTCTTTTGATCTCACTTTTTTTTTTAAAAATTCTTCTCAGGTTCCTGACTTGAATATGGGACTAGAATTTTTTTTTTGTTTTCTAAAAGCAAGAAATAGGCAAATGCATGACAGGAAATCAGTTATTGCCTGAATGTGCTCTTTGCAAGTCCTGAACTCTTGTAGTAACACTGCTGTATGCTTTCTTATTGGAAATGGCTTGTTCTACCCCCAGGAAGTGGCCTCAGCTGTCAGGTTGTACTGTCTTTTAAGGCTTTATAATTGTTATTGTGGTTTATGTATCAAATCCTTGCTCCTTTCCGGGCCTGGTAGTTCTGACCTGCTACTGACTCAGTCATCGCTTGTCTCTACAGTTCTTCCTCTTTGCAGCTGGGGTCTGTTGTGTGGCACTCCCCAAAAAGCTTGTCTCAGCAGCAAAGACTGACTAGCTTGCAGCGTTGCAGTGCATACTAGAAAATAATTTCTCTGTTTTATTTTTCCTTTTTTTTTTAAATTCATCTGCTGCTTAAATTGCTACCTGCTGCGTTTGGTTTTACACTTGTAATCTCTTTCCAATTCAAAGCTGCCCACTTGTAGTAAAACCAGTCATTTTGCAAAACGCTTGAAAAATAGGTAGGCTTTAAATGAAATGACTCATCATTTGTATTTAAAACTGGAGAATAATACTTTACAGACAAGGAAATGGCTTAGCATTAGCTGTCATTCTTTGAGGCGTCCCATCTACTTTATTGGCATGTGTAAAATGTGAGCAATTGAGCCTGAATAATATTTTTGTTGTTGCTAGAATGGAAGTGGGTACACGTGTCCTGCTTCCCCAGTGCTTTATCACAGTGCAGTGGATGATGTGACAGGTTTTTTTCTGTCCAGCAGAATCACACTGACACAGTCTGGAATGCTGATAAGGTTCAAGGGAAAACAGTATGGACTGCATGCCCTAAAATCCAGTTAGTGGCAGTCAATGGCCTATTACTTGTTGAGTGCTTCTATTTTTGCAGTAGGCATGATTTCACACAGTAGCTCTGCTTTAACTTCTGTACAGCACCTTGGTGGAATGGAGCATCATACTTAACTGCCTCTGCCATGCCATGTGTTTAGTACATGTGCAAGTAGGGGCTGCTTTCTGTGTGTCCACACATTTTTTATTAAGGCCATATAGATAACCTGAGTCCTAGCAGAACGTGTCTTGCCTTCTTCACTTGCCTTATCCCTTGCCAGTGAAAAGTGCATTTTGAGTTAGTTGTCTGTCTCTGTTCCTGCTGTCTCTGTGTCTTTGTGGGATTATCTGCAGTGTTCTGTGGAAGCAGTACCGTAAAGCCTGCTCTTACAGCGTGGCTGTGGAAGAGAAACTCTGGCAAGTCTGTAAAATGGTTCAGCTGGAGATCAGTTATTGCAACATGGGATGAATCTGAAGGAGACTGTCTTCCACTTTTGAGTGGGAAGGGTCATCAGGTCTTGAACTTTTTTTTAATTTTTCTTGCTTATTTAATAACCATGGGAAGATGAATCTTAGAACTGTGTGTGTTTTGCTTAGGCAGCAGTAAGGATGAGATCTCTCACTGTTGGAAATTATTCTTCTAGTGCCTTCAGAGGCCTCTGGGCTATAGAGGAAGAGAGGGCCAGTAAGTTACGTTAGTATCTGATGAACTGAAATTGCAGTGGCACATTCATGGAAAGCTTGATGGACAGGCTTTCAGTTAGAAAGTGGTAGTCATGAATGAAGAAAGCTGTTTCAAGAGGAGTGCATTGTATTCCCTTTGAATACACTGTCTTGTGCTTGAAGGCTGTGCAAGTGCACTTTCCACTCCAAACAGAAGATGATCTGCTGCTGTTGCTCTTGACGGGGAGACACAGCAAAAGTGGAGGAAGAAGGAAAACGGCTCCTTTAAAAGACAGATGGATTTTTTTGCAAGCCTTTCTGTAAGGCACTTCTTCTGAAGAGTGGACTTTGAGCCTTGAAAGAGGTTTATTTTGTTAGAAACTCCATGTTAACAAAAATAATGTCACAATAGCTGTGAGACTGAGATTTCTCTGGAGTAAATTGGTGGCTCATGTAGTGGCAGTGCTATGGAAGGCATCAGGGAAATTGGTTTAAGTAGTCTGATGTACTGCTCTTAAGGCCAATGGCCAGTGATTGCTGACTGGAGCTGGATGTGCTCTCCTTTCTGTTGTCTGAAGATTAACTTCCATAGACGGTTCTCTGGGATTTCTTAATGTCTTCTAGACTGGGAGTTGAAGCATCTGTTGTCATTTCCCTCACCCTTCCACCCTACTTATAAATGGAAGTATGAGATTGGGGGGTGGGGGTGACACAGGACAACATGATACAACATTTAGCTTATCCTTCCATCATTAACACATCATAGTGTTACAGTTTCAAGGTCTATTACTGCTATAGGACATAAGGGTAGGAGACAAGACATTGATGACTTTGTGCGATCCATAACATAGAGATCTAAAGTGATCCCAAGCTGCAAAATGTTTCTTCAGAGAGGGGAAGAAAATCACTGAAGTGGGACAACTGGAAAAGAGAAAGTATCTTACCAAATCTGAGTAGGTGATATTCTTACTAGTGGAGACAGAAAAAGAGTATTCATGAGCTGCTCAGGTCTGAAGAGTTGAGAAGAATTAAAAAGGCTGTGGTATATTTTTATTGAGTATGCTTTTATGAGAGGAGCAGAGGCATGTAGTGCCCTAAAGATAGTATAAATTTAGTAAGTCTTGAATTCTTGCAGTGCATATAGTGTGAATGAGTGCAGCAGCAGATCTTGTACGAAGAGTAACACTTATTCTCAAGAATGACACTTGTATATCAGCTGTTAAATTCAGCTTTCCTTTCAAACAGACTTCGCATTTTTCTTTGTACACAGTGGCTTTGAAAAACCTTTCCTTCTACAGAACATGGCAGAGCAGCCTCACATCACAAGACGTGTATTCTCTCTTACTCCCCTCATCAGCATTGATGCTGTTGGGGACAAACTGATCTCTAAAACACTGATTCAAATTAAGGGATAGGTTGCAGTGGGAGAAGGTAGTACGGGTGGTATCTTGGGGCTATAGTGAAGGAGAAGAAATCTTAACAAAACTTCATCCTTCTGTCTCCTTCCTTACGTTTTATTTTCTTGGTGCTGTCTGGCAGTTTTCCTTCCTTTCAGAAGTTTTCATTTGGCAATTCACGGTGCAAGGATTGTAACAAGTAGGTGTGAGGAGAGGTGTCAAAGCTACAGTCCTGTGAGCAGTACACCTGGTGTATACGGTGGTGGCAGCCCTTTGATTGAACAGGGACTGTCACCTCCTCTGCTCTGTCTTCCTTCTGTCACACTGAAAGCCAGGTTGAACCAGGGTGTGCCTGTAACGAGGCACACCCTGAACCAATGCTGCAGTAGCATTGGTTCATCCTAATTAACCCTGGCATGGGAAAGGCAACCACAGGCTTGACCTGTATGGAACAGGTTTGGTGGAAAGGGTACAAAAGATTCTCCTGCAGAGATCCATGTAGGGGGGATATACAGGGGCTAGGAATAGGATAGAGAAGGCCATTAGGGTACATGTAGGACAAGGACTTTGAGAAGTGCTCTGGTGAGGACTTCAGAAGATGGCTGAAGCTTAAAGCAGGCTTTGTTGAAAGCTGTCATACAGGATAGGGAGAAAGACGGATGGCTTGCATAGGAATTGCTTTTTATGACTCTACTTTTACTTTCTTAGAGAGTGGTGAGCATACAGGATTGACTGACCCACCTTGGAGGTGGAGGTTTGGGTGAAAAAGGATGGAGGTGTGTGTAAGTGTAGTGTGGGTAACAGTGCCTGTGGCAGACTCCATGCTACCTCAGGAAAGAACAGGGACTGATCTGAAAAGTTAGGAAAGGGCTGTTTGAGGTAAGATTACATTTTTCATAGCATTTGCCTGACAGTGGTCACGGCATTGTGCTTCATGTTAGTGATAGTACTTGTGGCAGATGTTGTTGGTATTTGATCAAACCATCACTTTGCTGTTACTCGCCCTAAGTACTGCTTATAGTACGAAGTGGTTGATCTAGCAACAGGATCACAGCTTACACATTTTTATGTTTTATGATGTATGAATTATGTCCTATGAGTTTTGGAAGGTGTTTGTGATGTTAACTCTTCTAACTGGGATTTATAGTAAACTGTTTATTTTGTAACATGGTTGTCTTTGTTCTGCACAGGTGCTTGAGTTGGTGCTGGAAAACTTTATTTATCCATGGTACAGGTATGAGCTTTACCTAAAAGTTACTATTTTTAATATCATAAATGTTTGTCAACCTGCTTAAGAAGTTGTCACCTGAAAATAAACATTTCTGTTTCCTTAGTGAAAGATAAAGCATACTTTTGAGTGCTATGAATCATTGTTTTATTGTCTCTTAGCAGAGTAGAACAGATCTTTTAATAGTTTAGGTATAATAGAGGTGATTCTGAAATTTGGATTTCATCCTATAAACACTTTTAGATTGTCTATTTTTATATATTCACTTTGTGATAACTCTTACTTGGAAGTAAATACAGATTGATGAAAATCTGTGTAAAAATTCAACCCATCACCACCTCTGAAATTTACTTCCAGATTAAAAACATAATGATCTATCACATTGCTTTAAAAAAAAATAAATAACCTTAAAGGGTTTTAAAGAAAAGGTATTTTGAATACATGGCCAACTTCTTGGACATCATCTTGTAATTTTCTGAGGTTTAAGACTGTCAGTGATTATGTTGCGCTGAATAGTACTGTGTAAATAACTTTAAAATAGTGAATAAAGAAAAGACTATAGCTAGTTATTTTTTCTGTAGTTTTTTTTGTTTCTTTTGGGTTTTCTTCCTTGTACTTTTATATATTAATTCGTGCTTTGCAGTACTTTGTAAGAAGATATTAAAATATTTCTAATTGATAATGCCGGCATTAATGCGTTAAAACAACATCTTGCCTTAATTCTGAATTTGACTTTTTCATTGGATGGAAACGTTCCATTTTTCCTAAGAAAATGTATGCTTTCTTTTACTTTATTTTGTGTCATTTGGGTTTTTTTCTGTCTCTGGGATCTAAAATTTGCTGTTCAGACTTCTTTGCCTCGGGTTTTTGATTGTGGCCAATACCTGCATGTCTCACCTCTAACTTTGTGTGTTGGATACGCTGAAGTGTAAAACTTCACTGCTGATGCAAACAGCAGAGGGAGCTTTAGCACCACGTGTTGTGAATGGAAGTTGGAAACCTCAAGGTTTTAAGCTTTCAAATACAGAAAACTAGAGCATGTTCTATTGAGTTGCTGATAAAGTAACAAATGTAAGGCAACCATCTCTTGTATTGCGTAATTGGAAAAGAGTTTTTCTTGGCTGGTGAAAGGTGTCTTCAATGTCTTTGTTATGGACTGACAAGGAAACTTGGCTTCCACCAATTACCTCTCTGACACCCAAGACAGTGGAAGTCTGGAATACATCATCTGGTGGGGATAATAATTCACTCTCTTTATATATATAATATACAGTTGGAAATGCGGTGTAAAATATACTTGGTATGAAGCCAACCAGGCTACATTGTGCTCCATCTTGCCCTCTGGTGAGCAGTATAGGTGTTCCTGCACTGTCTTAAGTTTTGCATGGCTGCACCTCCAGATTTTGAACTAGTTCCATAAATTCACACCATGCTGATCAAATCTAACAAGCTTTCCGTGAACTTGAAAATACTGGGAGTTCAGTGACCTACAGTGAGTGCAGTGATTCCAAGTAATTCTACAGGAAATAGCTTGGTCCTGGAAGGCTTACTGGTTTCAGTTAACCAGCAGTAGTGTCAGATTTGATCCTGTTTGGTCTAGACATTCAGGTGTTTCCAGCAGGGGCTGTGCAGGGAGACCTGAACTGTGTCTATGTGCCGTAGTCTGAGGTCTTGTAGAGCATGTCAGTTCTGAGTTTTCCTGCTCTAGCTGTACCTGCACTGTTTGCAAAGCTCAGATCGCCCAGGAGAGAAGATTCTTGCATTCACGACGTGTTTTTTTTCTGAGCAAATAAATCTCACTCAGGTTAGTTCTTCACAGAGCCTTTGCACCCAGGCTGTCCTTATTTAGCAACGTGGCTGGGTGAGCACTCGCAGGCAATTCATACTTGACAGATAGGCTGGTAAAACAGTTGGCTACGTTCCTTTGCAAAGAAAAGTTTGGGCATAATTCCTTATGCCAGGTGCTCCGCCTTTCACATGACTGGATTTTGTGCAAAAGCTACCTCTTTTTTTATTATTATATATTTACTTAAAAACAAATTTGGTGTTTGTTTTATGTGCTGTGCCAACTGATGCTGTCTTGGACATTAGTGTTACCAGGATGTATCTCAGTCAGAAGCCAGAGAAGTATAATGTTTACCAGAAGGGTGTGTTGGAAGATAAAATCAGGGATTTTTTGCTTAGGAATAAAAGTGCTATAAGCAGATGAAAGCTGGTTTATGTTTGTTTCATTAATAAAGTGTGTAAGAATTTCTAATATTTTATTAGCAGGTTAAAATTTAGAGGCAAACATCCCTAAATTTGGACCACTTTAGGGAAATGAGGACTAGTGCTTGAAATGCAATTAACTGTACTGAAACAGGTTGTTATAGCTATGTGCATTTTTAGTTTTTATTTTTCGAAGTATTTATGCTGATTATATTAAGATTTTTTTTTTCAACTGTATGAGAAAAATAGAGCATAGTTGTAAGTAATCCCAAGCTTGTAGAGCTACAAAACACAGATCTGAGTCTATTGTTTATGCTGTACAGCAAAACTATAAAATATCTTGCTTATACCAACCTCATTTTAAATAGGAGAGTTTAAAATTTGAATGGGTCACTCTGTGCTTACTAAATACTTTGGTTATTGATGGTACTGCAACTTCAATTCTCTCAGATTAGGACAGAAATCAGTAATTACCACATTTTTGTAATACGTTGCTATGAAAACATTTTTCTTTGATGGTGACTAAACCCAATGTTTTCACACATGTAGCTGCTTCTATTTTAAATGCAAGCAATGCAAGAAAAATTCAGAATTTTTGTTGAGTTACAGACCATAGCTTTACATTTTTATTAGCTTGCAACTTATTTTCTGCGTCTTTTTGAAAGGAGTTAGCCAAGTTTTGTAAGAACAATTGACACACAGAGGAAGAATATCACTTTGTTATTTGTATATGATTTTCATTTATCAGTGGATCCCGTAAGACTTTGCGTGCGATAGCAGTTGGGTGTATCTCTCTTGAGACCTTAGATTCTGTAACTGTTTACAATTAATATTCCTAAAGTTCTGGGAAAACGCAGCCAGTTTTTGAAATGTTTCCAAGAGAATTATTTGGACTTTCCCCCATGTCACTGGAGATTTGACATTTTACAGGTTCATGATGTTTTTTTCACCAGTCTTCAGTCTGCTGGTGATTAAAAGAATGTCTCTGCAAATCTGTTGTGAGAATATGTGGCATAAAGTCGTGTCCAAGTAGAGCTAGCCAAGATACTGGTTATCCAAGTGTCAATAAAATAACAACTTCTTGGTCCAAATTACTTCATGTATCTTGTTATCTGTCAAATACTAGTAATATCATCATACAGTTTGTTTGCTAATCCGTTGGCAATGCGAATCCCTTTGACAGTGTGGGTATTTTCTAACCATATTGCTTATAAAATGTCAGCTGCTGATCTTAAACCAAACTTTCCCCTACAGTGTTCTTATCTGCATGTGATTAGCTGTTGGAGGATGGTTGTGTTTCTTATGCCAGGCTCCTTTCTTTGAGGCATTTTTTTCGTGCAGTTAGTTATTTACTTTGACTCTCAGGTCACTGGTATCTCTAGTTCCTGTACCTGACTGTTCATCATCAACATGCCTTTGAATGTTCTATAACCCAGGCTAAAATTGCTTTAAAAGTTGAATGCTGAATAATGTAAAATGTTTTATGCATGATTTTTTAAATTATTTTTAAATGTCTTGCTCTTGCTTGTAGTGTTTTGTTTTTGTCTTTTTTTTTTTAACACAAGCAATATTTCTATTTATTACACTCATTTATTACCAAAAAGTGTGATGGCTCTTGCATATGGTCATTAGGTAAAACTGGATGCAGCTTCCTTTGTTTTGTCATTATTCAGCTGTTATACTTCAGTTTTACCAATATATTAGTCATGCTCCAAAGTTCATGTTAATAACTGGTAGATTTCTGGCTTTTTCACTTGCATTTTGTGGAATGCTGGCATCATGATCTCTTTTTCCACTCAGTTTAGTTGCAGTTTCTTTGTCTAAGACTTAGTGTATTTCCTGTTTTCATTCATTTTTTTCCAAAAAAGTCAAGGAGTTAGGTATTTTTCTTCCTGAATCACGTTTAATTATTTTTACCATGATTTTTCACTGAACATATTTTATTGCAGCAGATGGAAACTGGCAATTCAGATAAAACGTTTAGATGATAGTTTGACATAGCGATTTGGAAATCTATTTAAATTCTTCTTTGTTTCCAAGCAGAAGCCACTTTAAATAATTTCAATTTCCTTTATACCATTGAGTTAAGATGTATTTACATGTGTAGAAATTAGGTTAGATTTGACTCAGTCAAAATCATGCAGGTAGCATATGAGAGCAGGAATTGGTATATCATTCCAATTTCCTGACATTTTTCTTAAGCCGTCGTGTGCACACACAAAGTGGGAATGCTGTGTATTTTCATTAGACAAAAGACTGCTGACTCTCTGGTAACTTTCATTTCAGTTCTTTCCAGTGAAGTATCACTGTTGAATGTTATTATTATTATGCTTTTAATAGTGCCAAATGTATTGTGGCTGGATCAATAGAAATGTATTTTATTCTGTTTTCTTACATGGCATGCTTTGCAACACTGCAGAAATATTACTGATGATGAGTCCTCAGTGGATGAACTGAGAGGGACACTACGGTTTTTTGCATCTGTCTTAGTTCGGAGAATTCACAAGGTAAGGTGACTTAAAGGTATTAGTGTTGGTTTTCCATCGGAAGTAATTGATATCCGTCTCTAGTGAGTTCTTAATTTCTTTTTTTTAAATTGTGATTCCAAAGTCAGTCTTACAGAAAATGTAGGCTGTTTCTAACCATCTTAAGTTACTTCTTTGTGGTATCTACTCCCTCCATCTGGAGTTTATCCTCTTCCTCATTGTGAAGTAACTCTGAAGATTCATCATTGGAAGTGTTCGACATCCTGTTGGACATGGCTTTGAGCAACCTGTTCTAGTGAAAGATGTCCGTGCAGTGGCAGGGGATTGGAATAAGTGATCTGTGAAGGTCCCTTGTGACGCAAACCTTTCCCCAGTTCTTGCAAATGGTTATATTTTTTACACCAGTGCAAGGCATTATTAAAACCTTTTAGTGATCTTTTTGCTGTCTTTTGGTGGCTTAGTCCAAGTAGAAACCATTTTGAGAGTTACGGAAAAGGACCTATTAGAAAATGGTGAGCTGTGTTATAACTTCTGCTTGCCTTCTTAAAATGCAAACAAGGCCCTTACATTGTCTATGAAGAATAGACTGTCATTAGGTGCCCAGCTTACTGTAAGAATTAAAACAGATGTGGTTCTTATATTAATGCAATTCTTCAGGAGCATTCTGAGCGCTGAAGATTTAAAGTTTGTATTTTCTGTGTTTAATCTATTAGCACAGACTTTTTTTGTATGCGCTCTCGTTTTAACAGCACAACTCTTTCCTGGTAAAGTGCTTCAAGCCTGTTTCACAGGAACTGCTTCTAACTTTGTGGCTGTTCTAAGCAGAAAGGGTTGCTAACTCAATTTCCAGAATTAGTCAGTGCTGGCCTCTCTTTTGGAGCCACTACCATAAATGTTTGTCTTTTCCTTCCCTCCTTAGTAACAGCAGTATTTTCTGAGCTACAAGTTGTACATGTACCCTGTCATGACTTATTAACAGCTTGATTCTCTCCTTGTTACATATCAAATCCAGATGACTTTCTTGTTTACTCTAAATCAGACATGTTGCTTTTTAAAGTGAACATGGGGGAAGATTAGGAAATGTCCATGTAGCACAGACATTGTATGGAGGTGTGAAAGTGGAGTAAAGCTTCGAAGTGAAGATCTAGACCAAGGTCTTAAAATTTATTTTGGAGTTGTAATACATGCTGGTGTTAGTTGCCTTGTTCATAGATCCGTTGTTGACTCAGAAAAGGGCCGTGTCTGCTGTATTGATCATGTAATAAGGCATTAATTGGGATATCCCAAGTGAGTTATAGCATCTTGAAGTAGAGTTAATTCACCATCTCTGCCTTTGGCAGTGAGGATTTAAATATAGTATCTTCAGTTCTCTGGGTAGGCAGCATGTGCAACAAACACTCAAGATGTGTGCCAGTATTAAGCACTGTCAGGGGACCTACAAAATAAAGTTCATCGCAGAAATGCATACGTTGAGGAGAAATTCATCATCATCAGTTGCAAAATAAAATGGTCGTATACCTTTGCCAAGCAGCTGAACTCTGTTTTGGATTTATTATTAAATGCTTGAAAGCAATAGTTCTAGCTAATAGAGATAAAATGTTTAAATTGAGGAAGAATTCTGTAAGAAAACACAGGCTGTTTTTTCATTTTTTTAGATTATATCCTTTTTTTTTGCCAAAGAATATTCTACTTTTGAATTGAGACTTGAGATTACAAATTGCTTTAGTGAAAAGAATGCTTTTGTTTTCTGTTTAAAGCTACCTAGGTCAAAGCATGGTTGTTAAATGCAGTAACAAGCACTTCAGGCCAGTCAGCTCTTAAATGTGTGCTGAAATACTTCAAATCTGGATTTTCCTTGCTGTGACCAGTTCTGGATTGGTTACGGATTTTGAAGGGAAGGGGAAGGGTTTCCTTTTGTACGGTGTAATATAGATAGCCCTGAGTCTGATTGAAGTTTTTGACAAAAGTTCACAGTGTCTACTGCAGTGTTGATAACAATTTCCTTGGCTGTGCTCTTTGAGTTACCTCTGCAGGAAGAAACACTGCCCTATCCTTATATTCCATAGGAAACTCTTCATTTCTAGAAATTACTGTTGGAATGTGAGGCACAAAACACAGGGTTTTCCATTGATAAGCCAAAGCTTGTCCTTTCCTGCTTGTGAATCCGAGCTGACCTTACTTTTAAACCCTAAAAAGGTTGGGTTGTTTTTTTTTTCACTTGGTTTACAATCAGTTGTACTGGCTTGTTGGGGCTGGCCAGGTCAGGTCGTAGCTGTGCACCTCAAATATTATAGGGGAGTGTGCAGGAAGATGTAATATTCTCCTTGTGCAATTGAATAAAAACCACTAACTTTTCTCTCAGCTCTGGTGGCCTTTGCAATTGCGTTGTCTCTTCCCTTGTCTGGCGAGATGTTGTGTCGAGGAGGGATTCCTCCATTAGGAAAGAAACTTTTTCAAAATTCTTAGGTTTTGAGCACTTACAGCTGTATGTTTTTGTATCTCTGAGATATCTCTTGTTTAAAATAAAGAGCACGCGAAGTGTAAATCACTTTCTAGATGAGTTTCTGTGGAAACTGCTGCACTTGATAAAGAATCCCTTGAAACCGTACAGGCTGGGGACTGACTGGCTGCAGGGAGAAGCGCTGCTCACTGCAGAGGACCTGGCCCCATAACAGGCTGTGAGCTGAATGTGAGTCATCAGTGGCAGCTTGAAACACCAACAGCACCCTGGGCTGTAGTAGCAGGAGCAGAGACAATCAAGGAAAGTGATCATCTGCCTTCACTTGATGCTCTTTGGATGGCATCTAGGATACTGATCCAGTTTTGGGCTCCTCTTTACAAGAAGGTGGAGCAGGTTCAACCAGGGGGCCACCAAGATGATAGAGGCTGGAGGAGGTGACTGTGTTTAACTCAGGAGGTTTTCGGCAGCAGGTTGGATACAGCCCTGAGCACTGTGATCAGAGGCTGCTTGAAGCAGGGCTAAGACATCCCAAGGTCCATTTGTGCCTGAATTGTTCTATAGTTCTCCTTCCATTTTTGTAGCCATCAAAGAAAATAGAAATGCAGGACGCTAATACAATCCTTGATTAAATTATACATGTTTTTTGTTTGGCTTATGTTGATATGGTTTTGTTTTTGGCACTAATGGTCTTTCGACTCTAACTCAAATTTTCTTTTGGTTCTGCCATCACCTGAGGGGTGATGTTTTTTCTGCCTGTGTGTAGGAGGGTTTCTCTTTGGTTTTAGTCCTTGTGGACATGATTGCACAGTGTTAAGGCGCTCAGGTATTAGAAGCAGAGCATAGTTAACTTGATGCTTTTGTTGGTGGTCAAATCTTCCCGTAGAACTGGGCTTCAAGTTCTGTGACTTGGAAGTCACACTGCCTTACTATATTTATTGCAATGAAAGAATCATCATGGGAATGAGGTGACAGTAAATGTGTTGACAGTGTTGTTTATGGCATTTAGTTCTATGTGTTGTTATATACCTTGCCAGAAGAATGAGCACACTGTCAGCTCATCTAGAGAATTTTGGATTGTTTCTTAACGGTTCGTTTTATCGTTCAAACCAGGATATATAAGCAAATTACTATGTTTGATGGTTGTCTGTAATAATTTTTTTGGGGGAAAAAATAGAACAGTTTTGTTTTTATTTTGAAATTATTCTTTAGGTGGACATTCCAACTGTTGTAACAAAGAAGATGCTCAAGGCAGCAATGAAACACATTGAAGTAATAGCCAAGGCCAGGCAAAAAGGTAATGTCAAGACTTAATATGTTGTCAGTTTCAAAGGCGAAGTATGAGTATTTTTTTATGCATGTTTGAGATTATATTGCTATATCTTTTTATCCTTATGGCCTCTTTTTTTAAAAAAAGAGGTCCTTTTGCATTTTTCTTCTGGTGGTTGCAAAGACAAATAGGGAAATAGTTACAGTACATATTTGTACTCTCTGTTTTGATTTTTATTGCCCCATGATGAAAATACTAAATTTCCATCTCTGTTCAGGAGTGAACAGGAATGTGGGTTTTGTCTATTCAGAGCAATCAAGATCATTTTGGAATGCTTCTTGAAGTTTTTTTGTTTATATTCCAGATGAGCAGTTATAGATGAAAGGATTTGTACATCTGTGCACTGTACCTCGTAACTCTTATAGATAGAATGATTTCAAATCTGCATTAGTGAAGTTGTAATATGTTGAAAAGTTAGGTTCATGTTCGTAATCCATGGAGAGACTTTGCGCAGAAACATATTTATTATCCAAGAGTATCTTCACAAGCCTAATGTAAAAATTATATTTAAACAGCACATTGAAGAAATACTTGGAAACACTTTCTGTTGTTATTTTTATTTTTTTCACTGGCTGTGTTCCACAGTGCTGTATCTACTAAATGTGCTTTCATTCAACTTTTAAGTGTAGATGTTTACTTTAACTGGAGTCGTGAACTTTTCTTCTTTCCCTCCAAACCTCTGCTTGATATCCATAAATACATGCCATTGGTCCTGTGAGTAGTGTTAATCATTAAGATGAATAATGAGACATGGCGTAATCACGCTGGATGTCTTTCATGGCACAGCAGCAATTTCAAGATAGTAGATAATCTTGCAGTGCTGTTTACGCCAGATTTCATATTTCCTTTGATTTGTACCAAGGTGTTGGAAACACTTTTCTTTAGCAGTAAAGAACTGTATTTTAAATGTATAGCATTGAAAATATGGCCATTTTTAAAAGTGTTTTGAAGGAAAAGACTTGTTTCCTAAGGGCAGATATGTGAAGTAGAAGCTGAAAATTACTTTTAGTAGCACCTTCTAAACATTGCTAAAGCAGCCACCACAATACCATGGTTCAGAGGCAGCTTTCAGATCTTGCTTTGGTTGCTAGTTGAGCCTAGCCTTTTCTCCTTATTTTCCAAATCCTTTTTCAAATTATTGCTTTTAGGGGGTATTTCCTTTTCTCCTATTCTTGTTACCCTTACCCCTCTTAGTAATTCTTATTTGCGCAGACAACCTCCATGACTCATTACCTGTCCGTGCTAGAGGGTGCATTCTTTCTCTCTGCTTTTAGTGACACTAGCTAGGCAGATTTATCAGGTGATTTATATTTCTGCATCCTCCCTGATACCACTCGTGGTTTTTGGATGTGAAGGCCAAGCCAGCAGGCTTCTCTCATATGCTGGGAACAAGCTTTAACCTTGAAGGTGACTGAGGAATATGTTATGTACCTCACCTATGCCTGCTGGTGGTGTTGGCATGAGGCTGTGCCACACTACTGGTTCAGCTAGGTGTGATTTATAACACCTCAGTTCCTTCCTTTGAAGTGATCTGAAGAAATATAACATTGTTGCTTCTAATTAATATCTATAGTTTTTAATCTGATAAAGAGGTATACTTTCAACTCCGCTGTAATTTAAGAGGCAGTACTCTTTCAGATCCTCCTGCAGGTTTTGGCATGATTTACCCTGTGTTTAAAATGTATGTTACTTCAAGTTTGTTTTTAAGCGCTCTAAGCAGGAAACAGATACTACTGGATTGAGTAAAAGTTTACGTTGATTTCAAATTGTAATATTGTAGGCCAAAAAAATGGAAGATCATGAAGAAGGTCAGGAAAAAGGTAATTAGAGGCAGACTTTGCACAATGCAGTTTTTTTGAGAATCCAGATGCTGATTTCTTATATTTCTTTTATATATATATCTATATAAAAATTGAATATATAAATATAAGTTTATATTATTTGATATATATTTTTATATAATTACAAATGAGAAAGCATTCTGGATACCATGCAAACTGCAATTGTTTGGTGAAGCAATTCTTATTTCAGTATGAGGTTTTATTTTTACATAGCCAGGCTTCAAAGTGTAAGCCAAGGTTCTTTCGTAAAGTTTCAACATTTTATCCTTTTGGCAGTTGTGTGTATACTAAAAATACTAACTTTTTAGCTCAAATGAAAACCAATTGCCTTTTGTTTACCAGTAGGAAAAAGCTGAAGCAACTCTGTAATGCTGTTTTTTACTTTCAGTAAAAAATGCAGAATTTTTGCAGCAAGCTGCTTTAGAAGAATATGGACCGGAACTGCATGTTGCTTTGAGAAGCCGAAGAGATGAACTTCACTACTTAAGAAAACTTACTGAACTTCTTTTTCCTTATATTTTGCCCCCAAAGTCAACAGAGTGCAGGTATATAAATTATGTAGAATTATATTTTTTTAAAGTGTCTGCATACTATGTAGTGCAATAATTTTGGAAAGTGAAAGAATGAACTTCAAAGTCATCTTCCTTCTTACCCCTTTTTTATGATTTTTTTGGATTTGTCTTTAAAATAGCATGCTAATGGTATTATTAAATCCTAAAATATTTCCCAGTAGTATATGACAGCATTGGAAACTTCACTTAGAAATTTATGTAATCTAATATTGCTTTGGATTTTTATTTTCTTCCTTTTATTTTCTTTTCAGATCCCTGGCCCTTCTCATTAGAGAGATTCTCCCTGGTTCTGTTTTCCTTCCCTCAATGGATTTCTTAGCTGACCCTGTAAGATTTTGGAGCACAAGAATAATCTTAATTTATTCAAAATTACTGTTTACCTACTAAGTATGTTGGTGGTAAAGCAAATGATGAACGATGACTGACTTGCTGTGAATTTTGACTAGATAAAAGAAAAAGGAACCTTGTGGCCAATCGTTTTGTTTGTTCATGCAAATTAACTCACAAAAATAAGCTGACTAGAATAACAGTATTGGTGTGATTTCTTAAGAATGTAATTTTCAGTGAAGGACTACAACTCCTGTCAAATGGGAGAATGCCGTGCTAGTGTAAACATCTTCAGGTTACTATTGCTACATTTAGAAAGGGCTTGATTACTTGAACTCTAGCTCTGTGGGTCTTTATCGCAGTCTAAGTAAACCAGCGTTTTTTGCAGCTGTATTGAAATCAATTTTTTTCCTTTAATTCTGCAAATCAAGGGGCATTTATTTCTGAGGCCGCAACACTGCCATCCTTGTTTTTATATATGCATGTATTTTAATAGGCAAAATTGCAGTGCTTATGCAGGCATGGCCTGGCTGCAAACAGAAAGTACTGTAGTGTGGAAGTATTCATAGTTCATTAGATCTGCACTTACAGTAAAAATACTTTGGAGGGCTTTCTTCCACTGGGTAAAGAAAATTTCTGTGCAGGTCTCTTCAGAAATTCCCTGACTTGTGAAAACTTGAGGAGACCGTTGAAGGTCAATTCTCAAACGTGTATTCCCAGGCTTTGCTTTTTTAACAGTATTAATATACTCAGGTTTAAACTTGGGTATAACATAGTATTGAAAGGATTTTAATGTATTTTGTTGACTTTCTTTAATATTAATTTTATTTGTTGTATTGTATTTTTTGCAGGACACTGTCAACCATTTGCTGCTGATCTTCATTGATGATAGTCCAGTAAGTGCTGACAAAGTTAAAACAGTGGCATTTTGTTCACCCCTGAACGAAGCTTTCTTTCTTACCCAATTGTCATATTTTTCTGCAGCCTGAGATAGCAACTGAGCCTACTTCTTCACTGGTTCCATTCCTTCAGAAGTTTGCCGAGCCAAGAAATAAAAAACCATCTGTAAGCAAAGGCAGCATTTACTTCCTTTCCTGTTTTGAATAAGTGTTTTACTTTACCTGCTGGTTTTGTTCTACAGCTCTTTCAAACTTTCAGTGAGTACGTAAATACTGCGAAGTTGGCTGACTGCATTTTTAACCTACTCAGGTGCTGAAACTGGAGCTAAAGGAGATCAGAGATCAGCAAGACCTTTTATTTCGGTTTATGAACTTCCTGAAACAGGAAGGGGCAGTCCATGTGCTGCAGTTCTGCCTGACTGTGGGTAAGATTACAAACGTGTTCTGATGTTATTTGATGATATGGAAATCATTCTAACGGAAAACTACAATTTGCATTTGGGTAATTTAGGAAGAAAAAAATCACTCATATGCCAGGAACAACCTCGTGGATTTATCCTTACTGTGATAACGAATAATTTATTTTAATTACAAGATATTTTTAGTAATAACTTCATGAACAAATCTGAATTATACTTAATAAGAAGGCAGCTACCTTATTACCTAGGATTTTGAGATGTCTTATTTCTTTTAATTTTGAAGTTTTGCAAATTATTTACCTACTGAAAAATGAGTTGATGTTATAGGGTGCTTCAAGATGTTATTTGTTTGCCAAGTTGATCAAGAGATGCATTTTTCTTTTCTTTACTTCTCAGAGGAATTCAATGACCGAATTTTGAGACCAGAACTATCAGATACTGAAAAGATGTCTCTTCATGAAGAAGTACAGAAAATTTACAAAACTTACTGTTTGGATGAAAGCATTGACAAGATTAGATTTGACCCTTTCATTGTGGAAGAGATTCAAAGAAGTAAGTTGGAATTTGAAAGGAATAATATACATTGGAATTTAAACAGCATCCTGTAATAAAGTGAAAACAAATTTTGCTGAATATCATCAATCTTTTTTTTGCCAGTTTTAAAAATTATTGCCTTGCTATATTGTGCTTAATCCTTGGTTTGTCAATTTATTTCTATTTTTTATTTGTAAAACTTAGAGTAGCTTGTAAAATAATCACAAGCTCTGACCATAAAAAACCATGAACTTTATATGCCTGTATGTATATGTCTCTTTATTCATACTTAAGTTTTTTTTAATAGTTGCTGAAGGTCCATATATGGATGTTGTGAAACTTCAAACTATGCGGTGTCTTTTTGAAGCTTATGAGCACGTCCTCTCTCTGCTCGAGAATGTTTTTACTCCTATGTTCTGTCACAGTGATGAGGTAAGTGTGAAAGATTTGAAGAGTAGTCTTAAAAGCAAGATTGTATTTTTTTAAGATACGTTATTTACAACAGTCATGTGTATGTGGAACTGAAAAATATGGCTTCATTTTCCATTCTTCAGTTGGCATTCTAGAGCTGGACTATTCTCAGTAAGAAAACAGAATTTATTCTAGTCCAACACAGCATCACAGAATTAAAAAACTTCATTTTTTGATGTAACAATTTGTGTATATCCCAGCTATTACAAAATCCTCTCCACCCCTTCTTTTATGATTGCAAATTTGGTGCAAAAGCAATCCGCCTGATAGATGTAGAAAACAATCTCTTTATTTACTTTTTAAAATATAATGGTATTTAAAGATACAAAAGTCGTATTTAGGGTTTTTCAGTGTTATGCATTCCAGCAGCTAAAAGTTTGGTGTTTGTTTTCAAGAAGATTGCTCAAAGTGATTATGAGATATTTGAGATTGTTGTGTGATTGGGTTCTAAATGCCACCTTAAGAATTCCCCACATTGGGTTGACTTCATCTGCCTGAGGCGTTCTAGTAGGACTCACTTTAATCACAGGGGTGAGTCTGAATTCATGTTCCTTTCAGAAGCTGGTGTGTGTAAGTCAGGTTGTGTGTTAAGCTTCTTGCATTTATTTGAGGCAGAATATATTGATTTGTCCTGGGAGTGGGTACTTGCCTTACTTGGCATTAATAAAAAGAACATTTCTCAAAAATTATTTTGATGGTCATCTCTCCCATGGTAGCTATAATGCTTCAGATGCTTGATTTTTTAACAAGAAGGAGACGGAGATTTTGGTGCTTATTTTAATTTTTATTTCTGCTTTGTTATTTTAGTCTCAAGATTATGTGAGGTTAAATAAGTAGTGCTAGGCTCATGTATGGATTATCATATGGTCTGTCGTTTTCCAGATTAAAATTCTAACTACTAGATTATGGTCAGTTTGGCTTTTACTTCAGTTCTCATTTTCTGAATTTTGCAGTGTTGTTGCCCAGTAGCCTTTACCTCAGTTAATCCGGTGTTTTCTTTGATACCTTATTTGTCTGCTACAGTACTTCAGACACCTTTTAAGAGGAGCAGAGTCGCCAACCCGCAATTCGAAGTTTAACAGGTAGGTATGGTAGAACTTTTAAGTGGTTTTTGGTTTTTGATTAAAAGCATCAAAATATTAAACTGTAGGAATTTTGTTATTGCCTGATTTTAATTTGACTAAATTTTTAGCTCTACTTTTTTGTTTTTAAGTGAACAAATTACATACTAAAGATGCAAGCAACATTATACAAGACGTCTCTTCTCTTTGAGTGTTTTACATTAAAGAATTTAAAATGTGATTTAGACCTCAACACTTGAGAAGAGGGAAGGGAAAAAAAATTGTGCAGTGAGAATAAGATAACGTGAAAATAAAGCGGTGATTTAGCTGACTGTGTATATATAATACCATTTTAGTGGTGCCAAGCTATGTCTTCTTGGATGTCAGATGTTACAGGGATAGGTACAGTTTACACTATGTCTAACCAACCTGGTTATTCAATGGGAATCTCCTCTTGTTGTGACAAGGAGGATTTGCCACTTCTCCGAGATCAAATGTGTTTTCTGTCCCCCAGCTCCATGCAGAAATGTGGCATCAGAAGCCTTGTTTCTGAGCTTGGGCCATGTACTTACAGACCACCTTCAGGCTCCTTAAGGCCTGTGGAGGAGAGGAGCCTCTCCTGTGGTGGGGATGGGTGATCTTCCACTCTAGGCTTTGCTTGGGTTGATAAACCTTGAGGTCTCAAAATTTCTTGTGTTTCACTTTATGTTGGATGGCTCCGACAGTCGTGGACTAGCCCGACTGAATTTCTCTTGTGGCCTAGCCAAAAGAAGGAAAACTTCAATGAGACAATCTTTAATTTGGATAGGCTTTCTTGATATGAAGTAAGATCCACAGTACTGTGGAAAATGCTAATGTTTGTCCTCTTCTAGAGGAGTAACAGTGATTCATTTAACCTTTTCTGCTTTCATTAGAGTTACACCTGATGGCAAACTCCTGTTTCACAGCTTACTCTGAGATTTGTATTACTGGCACATACCTTTCTTCCCTGTTCCTTTTCTTCAAAAATGGCATGATTGTTCTCTTTATTATGTCTCCATTGGTGACATCTTTTAGGAAGTCTTTATAGTTTTTGTAGGTCCAGGACTGGAGCTTCAGTGTAGTGCTCTCTCACAGTGGTGCCGGCAAGCTTCTGTCTCTTAACAAAGAGGCCTGGAATGAAGGCAGCTAGCCCAAACTGCATTCCTTTCCTAGATGGTACTCCATGTAGGGTGATCCTAAACACACTTCAGCTTCTGTTGAAGATGACTGTGGGGTTTCACCTCAATGTTTGAATCTGCCTTCTGGTTTCTTCCCCAAAATTATTCATGTCAGGGGTTGGAAGTATCCTGTCATACACTTCTTAAATCTAGTTAAAGTATGAAAATATGTAGGTCACTTCCTTGGTGCTTTGCTTTTGAAAACAGAAAGTGGGATATTACAGGCCATTTCTACCTGGAGTTTTTGAAATGCATCTCTGGCTACAAAATAAACAAATTTTGTTTGGAGGCTGTTGCAGCATATTCTCAAACAGCATCCATAGCATTACTGAAAATGTATCTGGTTTACATTTTACAACAATTTGAATGCCTGCAGTATATATGCTGATTTACAATACAAGGTACTGTGTGTTCCAGAAGTGGTGCCTCATTGATTATTTCCATGAAACAGAGGTCCTCTCTGCAAGGAGTTTGCCTGTTGCTTTGGAATTTCCCTCTGCAGAGTTGTGCACAGTCACTGCCAAGGGGGCAGGGAAAAAACAAGGTTACTTATGGAATTATTCCAGATGTTATTCCATATATTTTGTCCTGCCTTCTCGTTCTTACTCTTCTTATTCTAGCATTCGTTCCACTTGAAAGAAATTACATGCAAAGAGATGAATTTTGTTTCCCATCTTCGATGTGCTTTGCTATGGTTGTGTGTGTATTGCATAGGTACTGCTGGTTAAAAAGTCATATCAAGATTTAGGTGTGAAATCCCAGTGGAATGTGCATGGGGGTAATGTGTTGAAACATTTCCCTTACTGCAAGACAAGAAAATTACAGTTTCTAGAAGATATAGGTGGGAAGGTAGGAAGAAGTGACTGTCTATGTAATTTTTGGTTTGAATAGCTTCTTTGAACTGTACAGAACAATCACAAGTTTTTGTGGACAGATAAGACAAATAATCTGCTATGAAAACTGCTCAGGCAATGGGTGGGCGGTGTCAAGGGTTTCTGGAGTGTAGAGAAGTCACATTGAGGGTATTCTGACAGCTTGATAACTGTGGTTGTCATCGGTTTTAACTCTGTAACTGATGTTTTCTACCTAATGTTTAATGTGTGTGGCCAATTCCGAATTCCAGTTCTGTCAACTTCATTTGGATAGCGTGGAAGAGACAACAAGAATTTCCTCTCCTTCTCTCATATTTATGCATTTATAATACATTACTACATTACTTAAATGTAGTCCGTGTTGCAAGTCTAACAAAGAAAGAAAAGCTATTATGTAGTATGAATTCCCAGATTTCTGGATTTCTGTATATCTGTCTTGATTTTCTACATACCATAACCACAAATAGAAATAGACGCATCCTGGTTTCTCACATTGGAATAGCAGTGAAATTAAAGCATTTTTTAAGTTAAAGGACCATGTAGAAAAGATACTAACAATTTCATGGAGTGGTTAGGAGTAAAACCCATGGAATTAAGTCTATGAAAAGTCCTGTGCAATCTAACAGTCACCATCATTTCTAACCTGGTAGGTTATATTTCCAGTTTCACAGTTAACACAGCCAAAGACAGTGTAAGATGTCTTACAATCAGACTGTTCTGTAAAACAAAATCTAAAATTTTAATATTTTTATCCCATATCAGTTTGTCCAGAATTCAGTAGCTGCAGTGAATTAAAAGCCTGTGTGTGGTGACAGCATTAATAGTTAAATCTTTTAAACATCTCGATTGGAATTACTGGGTTGATGTCTGAAGCATTGGTTCTATGTACGAGGTTACGTAGAATGTCGAAAATACATGACAGTTCTTAAAATCTTGAAATACAAATTTTAAAAAGTTATTTTAATTTTAAATAATGGCTCTTACTATGCCTAATACAGATACTATACTGTATAATACGTGTATATACTATACTAATATGGAGGGAGGAGAGGGTGTGTATTATTACATAAAGTGAGTCTGCAGCCTTTTCATTGTATTGGCCAAATTAACTAGATTCCTACATGACTTCTGAACATGGGTAATAGGAAAAGTTAGCCTGTTTGGCACTACAGGTAACTCTAAGGATAAAAGTTGTTCTCCATTAATTGGTGGCTGCTTGTGCTGAATCTCCTGAAAGTTTCAATAATGGTGTTTTAAATTCAAAGGCCAGGCTTGTGATGATATGTCCAGGTACTGTTCACATTTCACTTTCTTAGGATTCTAGGTCAGGAACTCCTAATTGTACCACCTCTTTTCTTAATCCATGGTGATGGTCAAAGCCTATTCGGTTTTGCTGGGATAGGTCTGTCAAATTTGGTTTGGTTTGGGTTCTTTTGTTGCTTTGGTTTTGTTTTATTTTTATTTTCTGCTGGGCTCTGAGGTAATTTATTTGCCTGTTGTTGCAGAAGTAGCCTGAGTTTGGATGACTTACGGTAAGTCTATCTAACACTCAATAAATGTTGTGTGTTAGTTATGCTGCATCTCTCATGACTTCATCATACAGCCTTTATAACAGTAATTAACTTCATTTTATTTGTAAAAGACATGAATGTCTTCTGGACTGAGGTGCATTTCTTCTCACAAAAAGCTTTACTCCCCATGTCCTCTTCACAAGTGTTTAGAAATTGCTTAATTACTAATTCCACATGTTTGCATTACATTAACATTGTGTGCTGTACATTAACGTTGTTTGCTGTTAACAGTCTGTCGTCATTTGTTTTGAAATATATTTGCAGAGCTTGAAACTTTTTTTTACTTGTGACTGCTAGCTGCTCCAAAGTTTCCTTTACTCTGTGTCGTATTTCCAGATCCTCTTTGAGGTGTTATCCACTTCTGTGGTTGTTTTATCTTGCAAGCTGTATCTGGAGTGGCCATTGTCTAACATCGTGCACAAATATAACCATTTTATGATTTTTAAGCGTTCAAACCCAACAGTTGCCCAAATTAGTTCTCTCTGCAGCTTCTCTTGTGACTGTTACGGGTTTGACAACAACATATGCTATTTTTTATAATTTGCTGTAGGTGGTATGTGACCACTCATTAATGCCCTAGTAGCTGTTCAGTGGTTTGTTTTCTCATTGTTCGTGCCTCTTTAAATGCATGGTATCCAAACTCAGAAAACAATCTTTTTCCTTATGGACTTTTCCTTAGAATTTATGAGAGCATCAGTATGACATAGATTGCTCATACTAGTCTTGAGGGAAAATTTTTCTACTTAATTTTTCAGGCTAAGAATCAAAGTAATTAGATGCTTTTGTATTTTATGTGCCAGTTCAGCATGTTGAGCTATAACTTGCTTGATTGTTGAGCAGTAAGGAGTATATAAATGCAGCTCATTGATTTTCAAGTGCACCAATGTGTGCTCAGCATTTCTCCTAACTGTGTGTAGGGATTTTAGCCAGCCAAAGGAAATGGTACTCTGACTTCACATGCATGTTAATATCTAGCTTGTCTGATGTATATACAGCTGGTCAGGTCCTTCTTGACCCAAAGAGGCTCACAGCATCATTCTTCAGCTGCATAGCCCTGGCTCATCACCTGCCAAGATCTGTTTAGTGCACTGAATGAGGCAGGCATCCCGTGGGAAAATGATTTTGCAGCCATCCATGATTAAAGAATGCCACAGTGCACAGTGGACTACCACAGTCTTCAGTCTGCAATTCGCTGTTATAGAGTGAACAATAATTGTAATTTTTTTAATGTTAGGTATGTGTTACTTTTGGAATGTTTGAAAACAAAGCAGTGTTCCAACCTCTTGTTGTCACATCATTCTTCAGGAATGTTGGAGCCTGTAGACTCTCCACAGAGGGCCCTGCTGAGAAAGCAACTAAAGAATGATGGTCTAATAATGCTATTATATGGATTAGCACTAGAGGGAGTGGGATATTTTTCCAACGAGTTTTGGACTTACATGTGTTTGTTGACAGTAGCAGAGTTGACAGGTCTTTAAAAAAATCTAGTCTCTGTTCTAAACTGGCTACCTCCTGTCATCTTTGGTCCTTCATGTCTTGAACCTGCCCCTGTCTTAGTCCTATCTCTTTCCTTCTACTTAGTCTCAAGGTCTTTCTTCTGTTTCTGCTTAGCCAGTGAATCTATTAGATTTTCATCCTGATGCCTTTTTTTTTGTATAATTTTTCTTGCTTCATTTCTTTGGAATGTCAAGTCGTCCTGTTGTTTGTCCACCTCTGCTAATATCCACAGATTTCTTTTCCATTTGTGCTCAAGGATTTTCACCAAACCAGTCCTGTGTTCTCTCCTTGCATTGTGGAGAGTGTCTGTGTACCCTCTCATTCGCCAGTGTTGGTTCTGAATTTGTCTCTTCCTGTGCAGAGACTCCCATCCTAGTTTGTCACTTTATACTTCTCCAGTTCAGTGGTTGCTTTTTATTCACGTAGCGTGATCTTTGGGCCCTGCACTGGGGCTGGAAGGGTTGGTTCCTACCTGTCAGGTTGAGTTCTGGCTCCATACAGCTCACTACAGGCACAGGTGAATGCTGCCTTCACCTGGAGCATGATCAGTGTGGGAGAGAGCTGCTTTGAGACTGGAGTCCTCCTATCAAATAACTGACTGTGCAAATCAGTGTTTTTGCTCAAACTCTTGAGAACTGCACAAGTTTTCACAGGAATGATGAAAACTTCCTTCAAAGTCAAGCCAGAGGTCTGGAATATTAGCCTTCCAGAAAAGCTAGTTTTGTCTGATCGAGGTTTGTGTTTTCTAGCCCAGTGTTGAAGCACTTGAACAAGATTCAGGTAGGTCCCCAATGTGAAACAGCTTAGTTCAGCATAATAACGTGTAGTAGAAGTTGTTCAAGAGTGGAGTAAAATTGTTCAAATACTGATTTAGACTGCAAGCAGCCAAGCAACCTTGTCTTTGCATAGAAGAGATAATTAAGATAGATGGTACCAGTCTGCTTTGGAGCTGATGATAATACGAGCTAGAAAAAGCAAAATATTTGGAAAAACAGTGGGTTATTTAGGCAACTTTAGTCATGTACACAGTCTGTGTAAAATTATAAACAGGAAGCTTATTAGTAACGTGCACATGCATATTTGGAGTCAGCAGTTGATGTTGTCTGCATGGTTTTATGGATAATGAAAATGCTTTACCTGCTGATTGCTGCTGTTCTCTTTGTAATCCCTTCCAGAAGTCAATAGTTTCTTGTTTTAATGGAAAAAGAAAAAGGACTTTTTTGTCCTCTAAAGTACTAATTGTACGTCTAATATTGGTCTATAAAATTGTTTTGAATGTTTGATTCTGCAGTTCACTGTATTGATTTTTACCTTGTCTCTCAACTGTATATATTGAATCACCATAAATAACCTCAGGCTGATTCTGTATTCAACAGAAACATTTTTTCTTTCCAGAATTGCTAGCATTTCTATGCAAGAAATAATCTTCGGTGTCAGGACTTGTGTAAGGGCATAAGAATAATAAAAAATCTGTTCTAAGTGAGGAGTGTGCTTGCTGTCCAAGTATATTTTTTTTACTGTACCTTGTTGTTTTTTGGACACTTTGTCATAAGTGGCAAGACTTTGAAAACTCATCATCTTTCAGTCAGACTGGCTCTTCAAGCCAAGATTCTTCAGTTGCATCTGTTTTCTCTTATGCTCAGTCTTGCTCCTTGCACATTCCTTTTATCCGTCTCTTCTGCTTAAAAACGAAGATCTATCTTGAATGATATGGGCTTGTAAAATTCCATTTAAAAAATGCATCTACACTTGGCAGAAGGATAAATATTTAAATACGAGTACATGGAAAAGGACAAAGTTAATGACCTACTTGATGTGCATGCCTGTAGCAATACCGCAGTTTCTGCTGTCAAAACAAAATTGTTTTACCAAGCTAATTGTTTATTCTGTGCCATGAATTACTAGGATACTATTGTAAGAGTTTGCTTGTGGTTAAGCATATGGGAATCTCGTGTCTCTTAAAAGTGTAGTCAAGAAATTTTGCTGATGGATCAGAGAACAGATTTAGCATAAATTAATTTTAATTAGGTGGAGCTGTAAATATATTGGCTACCTGTTTATAGAGTTGTTTCTCTTATCTGCAAATGGTGTGCAATGGCCTAATGAGCAGCTGTGTAATAATATGCCTTGTGTTGTGAACTGTGGCTTCTGTAATCGTAGGACCACACAGAAGAGAGGAGAATCATTTGGAATCAGCAAAATAGGGAACAAAATCAAAGGCGTATTCAAGAGTTCTGCAATGGAAGGGGCTATGTTGCCTAACTATAACTTAAACGAAGGAGAAGATGACTTTGTGAGTAAAACGATTAAATTTTACTTGAAGTCTTTATTGGGCTTGGATTTTTTTTTTCTCCTTTGCTCATTTGAAAATGTTACGTTTCTGGTGTCTTCACTGCACAGTTTTCATGTGCTGGCTTCTGATTAAGTTGCTTTATCTTCCCTGTGTTCATTCACAAGCCAAGGTCACATCCCCGGTTCGTGTGCTTCCAGCATGCATGGCTCTTCATCTGCAGCCTGCCACAAGACCTTGAAACCATAAATAATGTAGTGGAGAAATTGCTGTCAAGTTGGTCTGTGATGCAGTATTTTCCCTATAGATAAGGAGCCAATACTCCTTTCTCATTTGTCTTGGGTGTCTCCCTCAGTTAATGTTTTTCTTCCATGCTAAACAGCCATGAATAGAGCCAGCAGTAGAATTTACTGCAGGGGACATTGTTACCTGAAGCACAGCTGGGGGACAAATGGAAAATTTGAAGAAGGGAAGAGGAGGGAATTGGTTAGAAGCAGAGGTAGACTGTACCAGTTAAAATAGAACTGGAGATCTCTGTTTGAATCTTTACAGATTGAAGAAGGTATTATGGTAATGGAAGATGATTCTCCTGAAGAGGCTGTTACCACCCCAAATACACCCCGCAACCTTGCTGCGTGGAAAATCAGCATCCCATATGTAGATTTTTTTGATGATCCCTCCTTGGAAAGAAAAGACAGAAAGGAGAGAATTCCTGTATTCTGCATTGACGTAGAGAGAAATGATAGAAGGGCAGGTATGCAGTGTTGCAGATAAATAAAGTGGCATTTGAAAGCGAACCTAGAATATTCTAATGTACTGTATTCTGATGGCTCTTGCAGCGTGTTTTTTATATGTGTTCTTCTGGTTTCAAAATTGTGGCTTGAAAGTTCTAAGGAAATTAGTTTGAGAGATAAATAGTCACATTTAGCATTTGCAAGTTGAGAACTGACTCCTCGGCATGAATCAGTTCTATTTAGACTTCATGCCAAAGTTTGAAATGTTCTCTTTCCAAAAATACTTATCTTAAAATTCATATTAATAAACACCTGGCATATTTTTTTTTCACCCGCTCTGAACTTCGGAATAATGAACAACAAACAAGTTTTTATATAACCTTAAAATTAGTTCTTAGGAAATGAAAATGTTTTGCTTATTAGGAATCGTCATGGCTTGCAGTTAGTTTATCAGTATCTAGATAGCGCTACATCCTGTATGGAGTGCAGGAAAACAGCATCATCCTAAGGCTGCATGGGATTTGTGTTAGTGAGGCTAATACTTCCACAATAAGCAGAAAGTATACAAGAGGCATTTAGTGATATCTTCAGTGATAGGATTAGGAATGATCAGCATTCAAGCTGGTGGTGCAGAGGACTGTACTCAACAAGTATTATTTCTGTAAATCGTTTGGTTAAAAGTTGGAAAATAGATCTCATATAGTCAGCCATCATAAATGTTGAAGTTATGCAGCACTCCATTGTTTAGATTGTAGGGATCCCATAAATGAGGTGATTAATTTCCTTGCTAGTACCGTATCTGTCTACCAGTTATGCATTTTACTGTAACACTAAAAGTACCTTGGAGTTTATGTTATTACAGTAGGGGGCTAATGTCATTGAGGTTTTTCTTATGATAATCCAGCATATGTTTGCTGTTGCTAATTTGTCTTTCAGGTGGCATAAAACCTGGTTTATTTTTAACTTCTTTTTTTTTTCCAGTTGGACATGAACCTGAACACTGGTCTGTCTACAGGAGGTATCTTGAATTTTACGTGCTTGAATCAAAGCTTACAGAATTTCATGGTATGTTCTCCATCATTTGGAAAGCCATTTTCCCCCTGCTGTGATTATCATTCATTACTTAGCTGAAATTCAAAATAATAAAATCAGTGTTTACTGCGTTACAAGAATAATTTTATCTCCTTGATATCTTTGTTAGGTACATTTCCTGATGCTCAGCTTCCCTCAAAGAGAATCATTGGCCCCAAGAACTATGAGTTCTTAAAATCCAAGAGAGAGGAGTTTCAGGAATATCTTCAGGTATCAAACAAACATTTGGAGCAAAGAATATCCTAAAACCAATGATATAAAACTAATAAAAGAATATCTGGGGTTTTTTTGTTTGTTTCCAAGTAACTTTATAGTTAGAGAAAGGATTCAAGTGGGCAACGTTAAAGTTTCACATGACTGAAAACAGAAATCTCTTGGAAATGACAATTTCTGTGGCAGTACAATGCTCTTTGAATATCTTTTTGCTATACAGAAACGGATTTTTAAAGATTAGTTTTAAAGTACTTACACTTCTTTTGTTTCTTCTGTCTCAAAGAAACTTCTGCAACATCCAGAGCTAAGTAACAGCCAGCTTTTAGCTGATTTCCTATCCCCTAATGGAGGAGAGACTCAGTTTCTTGATAAAATGTTGCCTGATGTGAATCTTGGTATGTAATATGCTACTTGTTTTTGCTGACAAATAGTGATGCCATGGATGCTGTGATTGAATTCTGTGATTCTGTGGATGATGATAGTAATGAATAGATGACTCTTGTGGATGTAGGAAATAAGAACTCTGCTCCTTCGTAGCCCTTAAAATTATAGCTCAGCAAGCATGATATGGTGATACTTCTTCCTTGAAGAAAGAAAACATTTTGAAATTTTGGGAAAAAAGTGTTTAAGTGGTTGCTTTTGAATTTTTGTGTCAGCAAGCAAGATGATAAGGTTTCTCTTTAAAAATTTCATCGTTCAAGAAAATTTCTGGTATTGTCACAAGTCAGATCTCCATGCATCTGTCATTGTTTGCAGATGAGATGGCATAAACACTTACAAAACTACCTTTGGATTTTAATTGATTAAAATCCACTTATTTTATTCTGAAAACTACCATATTTGACGTTTCTAGTATTAGCTGGTGTTAAGATCTTTTCTAACATGAGCTACTTAATAGAATTTGAGGCAGCAGTGTGTGTGATACAGGCAGGTCAAATGGAAATTGAGAAGTTCTAATGTCTAACGACAGTAGTTCATAATAAATCAAAAAAGTCGACTGTAGTGTGACTTGGCTGCAATGTAGCTGTCTCAGAATAGTGGGCCTGAGCTGGTCAGGTCAACCTCATGGCCATTCTGTCTTCGTGTCTTGTGCCACTTGTGGCTGTGGTCCCAGAAAGCTGCTGCGTTTCTGTGGCTCCTGGTCACGGTCTGGTCCTGCTGGGGCAGCCCTTCTCTTAGTCTGCTTTGTGAGTTGTTGAATGAGATTTCTGTTCTCAGCCTCCAGCTGAAAGGTTTTGTTTTTGTTTCAGGTCTTCCTTCTAGATCCAATTGTACATCCTTATAAAAGCTTATAGTTATGGTGTTTATTGTAATGCATTTCCTGTCTGAGGCTGTGCTTCACTTCCAGAAAGAGCATTGTAACAAGTCTTGGCTTTTCAGTAGGGTTTTTTGTGAGGATGAGAGTTTTTATTACTATCATTTGATCATTGTACATGCTTTCCAATGTAAATTCCAAATTTAATGACACGTAGATAAGAAAAATATTACCATAACCGTAGTGCTTAAAATAAAACTAATCCTAGACACTTCCATTTCTCAGCATTCAAAGTTACTGTGCCATATCCTGATAGCCTTATCAGGACATAAGAGCTGATCTCTAAGGCCACAGCTGTAACCTGTCCAATTTAGAAAATTCTACTCACCAGGGTTTTCGAGGCCATTCCCCCCAGAATCTCTCCAGATTAGCTGATTTTTCCATGGAAAGAGGACAGTCTGAGTTATCTTGATTTCTTCTGTGATAAGTGTTTATAATTCTGTAACTAACTTAAATACAGGGAGTTTTGCCTGTAATGGTATTCTAGTAGTACTACTGTTACAGTGCTAGAGCTGTTTACGTTTAAGCCTCTAGAAAAATTAAAAGGTGTATTTACAGTACTTTATTGGGTATTTTTTTAAAGTATTCATATAATTATCTGTATATTTTTAAGTATCTTTTCTTGAAGAGTGCTAAGCATTAAGTTAACAAACTGGTTATGTGCAAGATTATTTTCATAGGTTTTTGTACCAAATTAAAAAATAACCCACCAGATTTAAAAAAATTATTGTATTTTTAAGTAACTACTAGACAATGAGTACATAAAATGTAGCAGAGCAAAATATCTTTCAAATCAGACAGTGATAACAGAAAGTTTTTGTTTGTTTGTTTCTAATTGTAGGTAAAATTATAAAATCTGTTCCAGGAAAGCTGATGAAAGAGGTAAGTCTTTCAGGTTGCCAATATCTTGCCTTCATTAGCTAATTTTATGAGGTTCCTAAGTTACAGGTGAATCAAAACTTTGTTTGAAAATTCTTTTTTTTGTTGTTTTTGTTTTCATTTTCCTATAATTATGCAAGTGACAGGTCATGCATATCTTTTTTTTCAGAAAGGTCAGCATTTGGAGCCATTCATCATGAATTTTATCAACTCCTGTGAATCTCCCAAGCCTAAGCCAAGCAGGCCTGAACTTACCATTTTGAGTCCCACTTCTGAAAATAACAAGAAGGTACAGTAAGTCATGTTCCTTCCCCGTTGTACAGAAGTGGGGAGAACTGACCATACATTTTCTCTCATACTGGGGAGCTGTCTTAGAACTCATTAACTAAAACTATTTCAGATGAGGAAAATGCTGTCTAGGAATGCAGGCACTGAGGGTGTTCAGTCCAAAGGCCAGACCAAAGGTAGACTGGAACAACACACTTTCCTACTCCCCAAATATGTGTGGCATAGACTTGAATTGTTCAGTTCTGCAGTTCCACTTCTACTGTGAGACATGACATCTTTGTGCAGATGTGCAGCCTTCCAGTTCCTGAGGGAAGCCCACAAGAACGATGGAGCAGGACTTTCACAAGAGTGTTTAGTGACAGGACAATGGTAGTCATTTCCAGCTTATGCTTGTGTTGCCACAGTGTTCTCATGTATCATGTCTGACCCACATCTGTTCATTCCAGTTTCAGCATGTTGGACTCTGCTGAGATTACAGTGCACGTTCCCCAGTGCTTGTGCTGCCATGAGTAGGGTACACGCAGGCTCCCTCTTCCTCAGCAGGCTGAATGAGAAATGCCTGAAGGACTGTCTGGGCAGGCCCATTCAGAAATGTGCCTAACGCTCTGGCAGATCTTCTGCTTGCTCCTTCCTTTTGAGTGTTCCTGGTGCGTGTGTATGTTTGTGTGTTTTTAATATTGGTGGAAAGACTTCTAGTTAAAAATGCATGATGAATGTGGGTAGTCATCCCCAGTATAACCAGGAGCAACTGGATTTCATCCAGTATCAGATCCACTAGATTAAGAGTTACCAACCTGCCTGGTTAAAAAACCCAAGTGAACAAAAACCTCTGCTTCCTCTTCCTAGGGGCACTAGCAGGATTTCTGGCCATGCTTCTGTTCTGAGGGTCTGTAAGCAGCTTGATCATCTTCTGATCATATTTTTGTCAGACTTGCTATAATAGGTCAGGACTTCTCAGGTGATGCAGACTTTGCAAAATATGCCAATAAAGGCATTGTTCTGCTGGCTTATGATGGCCTGCCAACAGCAATAAAAGCTGCTTTTGGAGCACCAGCAGTATAATATATGTTTTTGAGTAGCTAATTGGAGAAAGACGTGGTTGTCTACACTGACTGATGTGATTCAGACACTGCATACAATCTTTCTTCTTACCATTTTGGTATAGTCTGCTGTACTTTTTAAATGAGCGGGAAGAGCAGGGGAGAGGTTTATGCCTCTGGCTGTAGATATTGTTCATAGCCATGGTATTGCTTTTGTACGGTTCGCACCTGTGCTGGAATGTATGGGTGTATGTTTGCATATGCACTAATCATTGAGTAACTTTTTTTTTTTTCCTGTGAGGCACTTTATGTGAGCATTCATGCTTTCTTTGCTTGCTTTTCCCAATAAGGTATGGTAGCCTATTGTACAAGGGATTACTTTGGTCTTTTCCTTAATTACTGTTATATAGATAACAGTATAGATAAAGGCCTTTTATCTTTCACTGACTTCAAGAGCTTGACTCCCATTGTTAATCAATACTAATTCATGGAATTTATTCATTGACAGCCTTCTAAGAATATTTCATGGTTATAATCATAGTTACTGTTTAATCTTAAAGATACAAATAATGATAACATTGAGGTTTGTGTTGTTAGTCTCAAATATTAACACGCACAGAAACATCTAAAGCAAAATCCTGCGCTTATCTGAATTGTGAGTATAATCTCAACTTCTGTGCTAGATAACCAATTGTGTGTTTTTCACTTGAATTTCTTCCAAGCCAAGATTCTGGAAAGTGTAAAACATGGAAGTAGAAGTGTAATGCCACTTTGTACTATGGCTGGTGCAGTGCGTTGTAGATTGCATTCCAAAATGCTTTCAAAGTGTGGCTCTGATCGAGGAACCATTACTGTTTAAGGTGCAACACAGATTATCTGTGTATGGAGGTAGATACAGCATTCAGAAGATGCTGCTTCTGGTTTGGGGTGAAAGTGGAAATAGCACTTGGAAGTCAAAAAACTTTGCCCTAAGCTGGCCTTCATGTTTGATTTTTTTATAGGTTACCTACCAGATTGCTGTTAATGATTTAGTTTGGCCTCCAGACACTCCTCTGAACTTATGTCTACATTGCACAATGGGCTGCTTTGAGTTGGCTCAGTATGTGTCACCTTTGTCAGGTCGTGGGGTGTATCTAAAAAATAAAGGAGTCTCTTGTTTATGTTACAATGCTACAGCTAAGGTTTTTCTGCTGTTCTGGTTTCAGTAGTAAGGAGAATGTAGACTTCGGTTTGTACAGGGTTTTTTAAACAACATACCAGGGACGCTTCCATGCAGTAGGTGTGAATAATTTTGTGTTCTTTTTAGGTTTGGTAGATTCCTGGATACCAGTCATCCACCAGTGCATTAACCATATTTGCCCTTTTATGTAATTTATGTAATAATTTGGTGTTGTTTAGTCTGAGTGAACCTTGCAAAGGTAATATCAGCAGCTCAGCACTTAACAAAAGAGAGGGCCTGAAGGACTACAGGTCAAAAACCTGACTCTTGCCAGATGTCCTGATGTAATTTTTCCTAAGAGTGCAAATCATTCTGTTTAGAGACTTGCATGATTCAGAGATTGTTGTGATTTGCATGGTTTTGGCTTTATTTATTTTGGGGAGAATTGCAGTACAGAAAGTGAACCACATATAAGCAAATTACTTCCTGTTCCTTGGAGCTCATTTTATTTTGGGAGTTGTAAAAAAAACGCTCTGTGAGTGGCAATCACCTCAACCTAGGCAATTCTATGATTATGTTGCATTTGCTTCTAGTTCTAGGATTTTTTTTTAGAACTCTGGCATAAACTTTTGAACTTTCTTTTCATAATGCAGAGTATTTTGTAGAAATCCTATTTTATCTCTAGATTAACTATTCTGGGGGTAAGTTAATTTAAAATAAACGGTTAGTGGGGATTGCTAGGTATTAAACGTGGAAAGCATCAGTATTGAGAGACTTTTTCCTTTCCCTCTGTTGAGATTCACAGACCTGGGGGCAGGGGAGGCAAGGACTACTGCCTAGGTCGCTTGAGACCCCTTTTGGTGTGTAGGGAAGAGTCTCTTGGAGTTTTGCAAGAATTAGAGTATCTTTTCAGAACGAACCAAAGGCAAGGAAATAGAGGGATCAGGAAGGAAGGTGATGACCTGGGAAAATAGAAAGCTAAAGGAATATAATTGAGAAATGAGATAAATTGAAAGAAACCCAGATGTTAGTAACTTATAAAGAGTAATGAAGTTTTTATTATAAGTAATTAAGCTGGCAGGGGAAAAAGATATTTCTCTATGTAAAAAACTTGTATATTTTGTCTAGAAACTATTGTATTTATTTCAAAGTGGAAGCCAACAGGAACTTTTAGGAATACTTTGATGTTATAGGCTTCCCTTATGATATAAGGCAGACAAATTCCGTATCCTTTTAGCCCCTCATTTTCAGAACAGGGTGCATCAAGGAAATCAGAACCTGCAATAAAAGTCTAGATGCATAGAATGATACAATTGTTTAGGTTGGAAGAAGGTACTGGGAGCAGAAAGGCTCATGAATTAATGTCTCAGTGCTGATTTGTTCTGAACCCAGGTATTTTGGTTGTTGTGTATCTTGGCAACATGTGATGTGCTCTTTATTGGAAGGTGAAGGATTTGAAAAAACAAAACCAGAAACAAGGAAACAAATCAACGCCTCATATCAGTTCTTTGAAAGCTCTGGAAAGAAGCTACTTCTATAGAAAGGAACCAACCCAAAGAACTGGTGGCTATCCTTTTGCCTTTGAATGCAAGGATTTCAGTCTTATGTTTCTGTTTTTTAGCTTTTTAATGATTTATTCAAGAATAATGCAAACCGGTCTGAGAATACAGAAAGACGACAAAATCAGAACTACTTCATGGAAATGATGACTGTAGAAGGAGTCTATGACTACTTAATGTATGTTGGTAAGAAGTGACTTCTCTTAATTATTTATACACTTCATGCCAAATATGACGTTCACAGTCTCTGGTAAGAAATGAAATTCTATTGTAGCACTCATATATAACTCAGGACTTTCAAGCAAATACTCAACTTAGTAACATGGTCATTCCTTAGGAGACTTTATCATGGTGCTAAAATGTCATTTATCATTCATCATTGCTTAGTTGCTTTGTTATGTCTCCTTCTTTCTGCATCTCAGTATTATGAGCTTATGGGAGTAGGTCCCATCTCTTTTCTCAGGTCTGCCTAGGCTGCTTGTAGACTCTGGGAATTGGAATTGTTCAATTAATAGAAATAGCTAAAGGAAGTATTTGGTAAGCGCTGTGGAGAATACCAATATTTTCAGTGCTGCAGTAACAAAATTGAAATATTCTTTTCTTGCAATCTTTTTTTTTTCTTTTTTGTATAAATGATTCTTTTGTCATGAATATTAGGAGAACCTCATATATGTTACTACTCATAGATGTTGCTGTAACTTTGCAGGTAGGGTAGTTTTCCGCATTCCTGACTGGCTGCATCATCTCTTGATGGGAGGAAGAATTCTCTTCAAAAATACGTTGGAACTGTACACAGACTATTACTTGCATAACAAGTTAGAACAGCTATTTGAGGAGCACCGGTTGGTTTCTCTGATAACACTACTGAGAGGTAAGTAATAGTTACACCTTTGATGAAGAAATACTGCTTTAGTCTGGTGTTTGAAATCCATTCCGTGGAGTTTCTGAGTGCTAAACTTTGCAATGCTTGACTAACGCTGGTGGGGTATTAAAAATCAAGTGGGCCTGGACTAACTTCAAAGCTTGTTGTGGAAAGATGTTGAGTCACCTATGTTGTCTGTCAGTGATGATTACAGAAAAAAATCTGTTATGAACAGTAATTTGATGAGGTGTGCAAGGAACAAGGAAAACAGAATAAGGGTGGTTTAGTGTCTCAACGTAAATTTTTCATGAAGTCTTTAAGTTAGTTCACTTGTGTACTACATCGTTCTTTTATTGTTAATTTTTTGGTTCCCTTTGTTGTGGTCAGCTCTTGAGAGGGCTTAAGTGTTCCTGACCTTCAAATAAGGGAAGGGGAGAGAGACTAAAAAAAAATTTAAATTACTTCACAACTGTAGAGTATTACCTGACTGCAGTCTGATCCAGACAATGCATCTGGCCAAAACTCTGGAGTCAAGACAGCTCTGTCTTTATCAAACCAAAAATGAAGCTTTGGAAAAGGCAAAAAAAGAGTGGAGTAAGACTTTCAGGGCCTAAAACCAAAACGGAGCACCTGTTATTTCTGATGAATAGCAATTCTTGCTTTCTCATGCATAGGTAAATTTAAAGTTTTTGACAGTTCCAGACACTGTTTTTCCACAAGGTGTAAATACTGCTTATAGTAAGTAAGGAGATCGTAAATAACGTAACGTAGAATTGATCCAAACTTAGAAGAGAATGCTTTAAACTTTGAAAAGAATGGAAACAAATTGTGAAAAGATGATTGTCCTTCAAACAGGTGGGGCATTCTGGATTTGATCAGGCTAATGGGAGCCAAAAGTATGATCTGACAAGGCTAGAATTCCCTTCTAATCAACATAATACAGAGGAGAAGTTCAATTTTGAAGCCATAATCCAAAACACAGTTCTATGTCAGTGATATGTGGCTGCCTAAAGATGGTTTTTTTTAATGTGTCTTTGCTGCAGATGCCGTGTTCTGTGAGAACACCGAGCCTCGCTCTCTCCAGGATAAACAGAAACGAGCAAAGCAGACTTTTGAAGAAATGATGAGATACATTCCAGGTTCTGTATTCCATGACTGCCTGTATGAGTGTGGTTAATTGTTCAAGCAGATATTTAACCTAAATACAGTCACATTATCTTTCCAAATCAAATAATACTTGGGCTGCTGAGATTTGAGTTGACTGGAATACCAGGTGTAAAAACCCAATGGTTCAGTTTTGTCACTTAAGTGTTTCTGACTAAGGTTGTAGCATAGTGATAAATAAAGACAGGGTGATGGAAATCAAGAGCTTTACACATGTACTTAATACCATAATTCTTCATCTTTTGAGTGTCCCTATGGTTTGTATTTTATCCAGCTGAAAACTGGTTTAAAAAAGGCACATCATTAAGCTGTAAGGTATAGCTGAGCTCCCCTTACACTGTTTAAACTAGGAAAGAGGGGCCCATTTAATTGAAAGTAATTTTAAAAAATCAGCTTGTGGTTTATTAAACAGTGCATTAGAACAATACATTGATATTTTAAAAAGTGTAGTAGTTATTTAGGTGTGGAGCCCTGACGGAAAGTGAAGAGAAAAGGATGAACCAAAAGTGTGTTTGTTTTTCCATTTACCATTTGAGACAGACAAAAATGGAACTCTTTCTTTAATTTAAACCTTTTTTTTTTGTTAATTACTGGAGTTCTATAACTGCATCGTAAAGCTGCATTGTAGTGCTTCCTCATGACTTGTGTATTTGTTTTTGGAATTTGGTCTAGATTTAATAGGCAAGTGCATTGGGGAAGAGGCTAAATATGAAGGCATCAGGCTTCTGTTTGATGGACTGCAGCAACCAGTGCTCAACAAACAGGTAACTCATAACATGTGACAGACTTGCCTTTTGGCACAGGATTTCCTGAAGTGAATGTTTGATATAGCAGAGGAGTGGGCTTTTACTCAGAATTAAGAATAAAAAGCAGTAGTTTTGTCTTGGAGTGTCCTTAATTTTCTGTATTTTTTTTTAGTTAACTTATGTTCTGCTGGACATTGGGGTTCAAGAACTCTTTCCAGAGCTGAGTAAGGTATGTGCTGACTCCGTTCAAGAACTGCAGAATTCCTCAGGCTGCTACTGAGTCTGGTCACTGGTGCATTTTTGCTGTTGTTCTCTATTACTAATATTAATTCTAAATTTTGGGGAAAATATATATTTTTCCAATATGTTGAAATAATCAAAATCTGGATTACTTACATGTTGGTTAATTAGCTCTTTCCAAATCAGCTCAGGCCCAATTGTTTAGCATGCAGCAAGTCTGAGCTGCCTTTCAGGAAACTTGGACAGACCAACCAGCAGTTGGGATCTCTGTGCCTTTCTCTTTGATCGGTTTTTTTCCACTCTTAGTTTATGCATTTCCCAATTTAGGAAGGGAATTCTTCATGCAAAGCTCAAGTCAAGCTGCAGCATTTTTCTTGAGAATATCTGGCAGGAGGATTTCCTACCTCTAGTTTGGTCACTGCAGTGTTAACTTCAGCTATCCAGATAAAGGAGAAAGGATTTGCTCAACAGAAATTGGTATATAAATGCATATCATTAGGTTTGGGATCCATCTGATATTTGTACTTACGTATATCAAACCTTCGCAGAGTTTTACATAGTAATTTTACAGTTTGGTCTTCATGGTAAGCAGGAGATACCTGCTAGTTAGCTAGTAGAAAAACAAACCCCAAGCAAATTTAAAAACCCCTCACTAACAATAAGTGTTCATTGCATGAACTCTGTGCCTGAGAACTGCGGAGTGCCAGCAGCAATTTGTTTTGCATGGCAAACAGAAACAAATAGAAGATATTGGGACAAGCCAGGACACTTGCCTTGTTTTCACTGAAATGAGGCTGGCTCAGCAAGTCTGACCTACTTTGTGCTTCAGCTCTGTAGCTGCCCTCCTCAAGCCAGTGCTCAGACAGCTGAAAACAGGCAAAAGAAGACCCAGCTGACCAAGGGAACAAGGAAGTAGCCTGGGAACTTGAGTGCAGA
This sequence comes from Melanocharis versteri, assembly GCA_013397845.1. Classification (NCBI taxonomy): domain Eukaryota; kingdom Metazoa; phylum Chordata; class Aves; order Passeriformes; family Melanocharitidae; genus Melanocharis; species Melanocharis versteri. The sequence continues at coordinate 429,128 of VZTG01005923.1, forward strand.
GAAAAAGACCTGACTTAGCGCTGCTGTTTTACTCTGCTGAACTGGTTTTGTATCTCAGCAGCTAATTATGTATATGTATTGGAACACTGGTCTTTCTTCAGTTGATTATGGAAAAAAATGAGTGGCATTTAAATAGTCTTTAAAGCACCAGTCAGGCCCAGAGGGTGGTGATCGATGGAATGAAGCCTAGTTGGAGGCAGGCCAGTAACAAGGGTGTTACCCAAGGGGTCAGTTGTGGCTCCAGTCCTGTTTGACATCTTTGTTAATGGTCTGGATGATGGGACAGAGTGCAAGGCCTGATAATGACATGAAACTGGGAGGAGTGGCTGATGCACCAGAGGGCCGTGCTGTCTTCCAGAGGAACCTAAACAGGCTGGAGAAATGGGCTGGCAGGAACCTCATGAACTTCAGCAAAGGGAAGTGCGAAGTCCTGTTCCTGGGGAAGAGCAGCCCCAGGTGCCAGCATGGGCTGGGGGGCAGCCAGCTGGTGAGACACAAAGCTGAACAAAAGGCTGACGGTATCCTGCGCTGCAATAGGAGCAGTGTTGCCAGCAGGTCGAGGGAGGTGATGCTGCCCCTCTGCTCAGCACTGGTGATGCCAGACCTGGAGTGCTGTGTCCAGGTCTGGCCTCCCCAGTACAAAATAGGCATGGACATACTGGAATGAATCTGGTGGAGAGCCATGAGGATGATGAAGGAACGGAAGATATCTCCTATGAGAAGGAGCTAGAGAGCAGGGGCTGTTCAGCCTGGAGAAGAGAAAGCTCAGAGGGTGTCACTGATGTGTGTAAATACCTGAGGTGATGGTACAAAGAGGACAGAACCAGTGGTGCCCACTAACAGGACCAGTGACAAAGGCACAAACTGAAACACCAGAGGTTGTTCCCNGTGTCCAGGTCTGGCCTCCCCAGTACAAAATAGGCATGGACATACTGGAATGAATCTGGTGGAGAGCCATGAGGATGATGAAGGAACGGAAGATATCTCCTATGAGAAGGAGCTAGAGAGCAGGGGCTGTTCAGCCTGGAGAAGAGAAAGCTCAGAGGGTGTCACTGATGTGTGTAAATACCTGAGGGGATGGTACAAAGAGGACAGAACCAGTGGTGCCCACTAACAGGACCAGTGACAAAGGCACAAACTGAAACACCAGAGGTTGTTCCCTCTGAACATCAAGAAACACTTTTTCACTGTGAGGGTGACCAGGCACTCTCCCAGGTTGCCCAGGGATGCTGTGGAATGCTCATCCTTGGAGATACTTAAAAGCTGTCAGGACATGGTCCTGAGCATCTCTAGGTGGCCCTGCTTGAGGTCTAGACCAGGTGACCTCCGGAGGCACCTTCCAACCCCAACCATGCTGTGGTTTCATAACTGTGTATATTCAATGGGGAAAAATATTTTTTCTTCAAAAACAAATCAAGAGAAGATTATTCAATGTAAATCAAGATCATGTTTTCTACTTCTTAACCCATTCTTTTTTCCTGCATAACCGTGACACTGCCCAGCTGCTCTGCAGTGTTTCACAACCACCTGCTGAGGAGGGACCTCTAGTGCCACCTTTGCTCCTGGTGAAGTTGCATAGGTGAGGGGTGGGCTGCCCCTGTCCCCTGTGACTGAAGCTGATAGGGACAGAGCAAGGAAATCTCTGGCCAAGATTTCATTAGGGGAAAGGAAGAAAAATACTTCAGCTGGGAACTTGAGCTATTTCCTTATTTCAGATGTATTGAGAGCAATACAGAACAAAGTGCTGCATCTGTGATGTTTGGCAGTGGGACCTGGTTGTCAGTGTACCAGGACTGAGAGGGGAAGTGCAAGGTGGAGAGGATATGGGTGGAGGGATGGCAGTGATTTTCATCCAGAGCCCTAAACGCATTTTCCCAAAATCACTGCAAACAGATTGTGAAGCTGCTTGAAAAGTGAATTGTTTCTTTCTGACAGCTGCAGTGGGGAAGTTTAAAAGTAATGACTGGTTCTTCCTTAGCTATCCATTGTATTGGGGGGAATCAATCCAATGCCTGTTTTCTGTTCAGCAGAGACTGGTCCTTTTTGAGTTGCTTCATACTAAAATGTTTTTGTAGTTAGAGTGAAGAATGGAAAAATGTTTCAGGCCAGTCGGCTTTTAAAGGGGAAACTGAGCATCCCAGAAATTTTGTTTTGAGCACTGCTCGTTTGGCAGGGAAAACAGTGATGGGAGAAATGGGAAGATTTACCTTAGTGGGGGTGTCTGCTTCCCTCTCTTGAGATTGGTATCCTGAAGGTATTTCCTGCTGCACGTACCAGTGCGGATGTACGCTGGATCACTTGATGTGTGCTGTGTTTGATGGCAGCATATGTAAGTGAGCAAGCTCCAAGAGCTGAAAAACTCCTCTGAGACAGTGTACAGCCAGTCCCTTGGGAGTCTGTCAGACAGGACACAAGGAAAAGGGATGGCTGAAAGGGAAGAAGCATTCCTAGCAGAGGAAGGAAAGAAATCCAATTGAAAAAATATCTCTCTAGTACTATTTCCAGAGCAGAAAATTGCTGTGTTAAGAAAACTGTATTTAGCAGTTAGGAATGGGGGAGGTGAGAATTTCTAGAGAAAGAAGGAAACACTTATTTTGAGAAATGGTATTAAAACCCAGTAGCCTTCCTTAACTCTCATTTCAAGTGGGTGTTTTCAGATGCCATTAATCATTGCAGCTCAGTTCAGTCATTTCTATGCAAATACATGTTTTCAAACTTAATAAGTCAATTTCCCCTCCTTGCTGTTTAACAGGGTCCAAAGGAAGCAACCTCTGTATCAAGTTGGATGTGAGTGGACACCCAGTAGGATCTGCTGTGCACTGCTGTAATGGACATGTGACATTTTAACATTGCCTTGTATATTTTGTTGTAAATAACATAAAATTTAAGTTCAAAGAATACATTTATGCAATAAAGACATTAAAATTTAATACCAGTTGCCAGTAAATAAAATATCTGTACTTTTTATTTAAAATTTGTTTTAGCTGTTACCAGTAAAAGTTGAATTAATTTCACCAAAATCTCTCAGTGTATGAAATTACAGGATGACATCAAAAAAGATAGCTGGGCGATCAGCCAACTTACGCTTTGCTAAAAGAGCAATTACTGGATGTCTTCCTGAAAGGATATGTAGAAAAATTGTTTGGAAGAAGTTGTAGAATGCTCCCATTAAGTTATTTAAAAATGTCTTAACAAATCCTTTTTTTTTTAAACAAAAGTATATGATTGAATATATTGCATACAAATAATCTCAGAACTGTCTTTAGCCTTCATCTTTCTGTGAGCTTGGAAAATCATATTTGTAATTTAGTCTTTTTAATACCTGACCTTCAAATCTAAAGCTCTCTTAAAATAATAACAGATGTGAAAAGTGGTTTTGACTTTTAACTTAGCCTTTATTTTTCTGCAGTTTCTTCTCAGGCTTTGTGGGTTTTTTCTGACATCCTCTTTACAGGCTTAGAAAAGAGGACGTGTTCCTGTTCACAGCATTTGATAAAAATTCATTCATATAAAAATGTGTGGAAGATTTTTCTCTGTAAATCTTAATTTGTTGGCCCAGCCTTTATAAAAGAGATTTTGAAAAGGACTTTCATGCGTGGATTTTTAACAAGTTTTACTCGCAGAACAATACAGAGATACTTTAATAGGCATTCCTCAGTTTTTCTTTTCAAACACTCATTTTCTCCTTTTTTACAAACCAACCAATCTAATGCAGCATTGGTGTTCTTTGTCAGTATAATTTGTCTGTATTGCTATTGCAAACCTTTCCTTTCTGTTTGTCAAAGGAAGGTAAAAGTGTTATTTCTCTCCTTTCCGGCTCTGCCAGAGGAGTTGTTGCAGCTCTCAAAATTGCTGTGCAGGTACAGCTCAGTGCCCTCTCTGTTACTGGTTTTATTCTGATGGGGGGAAGACCATTCTGTAAATTAACAACTTAGGGAGTAGTGGTGACAAATCATCAATGCCAGGGCACAACTCGAAGTGTGTCAAGGTCAGTTGTCATTTGTCTCCCTGTTCTACCACCCCTTGCCTAATGCAGCTGTGTAGTCCAGAGCTTTTCATGCACAGCCCTTGAATGGATGTGGAAATGAATGAGGTCTTGAAATTTCAACATACTGAATATTTATCTTGACACACCTTCTCCTTGAAATCTGCAGGTGCAGTGAATGGAAGAGGCAAAGTAGCTTCAATGATGAAAAAGAGTGTAGTGAGCTTTCCAGAAAAAACATAGCAGGTTTATTCAAAACACTGATAATCAGTTTAAAACAGCATTAAACAACTCTGAAACATGTTGATGTCAAAGTTCCCAGTGATCTTAGAAAAATAATGATTTTTTTGCTCTCGTGTGTAAGCAGTCATTTCTTGATAAAGCATCAGAAATGTACACTTAGCATTTAATCTGGTTTAATACTCATTAGCCTGTCTCTTACAACTATTTTTTTAAACACAGCCTTCCCATAGAAGAGGTATAATCACAGTTATCATAAAGCAGGTTATGCTGTAAAAAGCCCCATTACCTGACTACTTCCAAAGGATGCCAAAAGTGGTGCAGGAGTTAATGCCTGTATCTGACATTTTCTTGGAATGTTGCTAATACAGAGTAACAGGCAGGAGTCCTGTGCTTTGTTCTTTGGAAGAGGTATAAAATTGAGCATATTTATATGATATACAGTCATAGATTGTGTTCTCACTCTAGATACAGTCCCCAAACTGATCATATTTAAGAGTGAAGAATACTCAATTTGTTAAAATTGATAAAAATCAAGTCAAGCTTTTATTACATCATTTATTAATTGAAAATATAAGTGTGATGTTTCTTTTTCAAAAGTAAAACAAAAACTTTTTAAAATTGCATATTAAACAGACCTCATTATTTTAATGGCCCTGATTTTAATCCAGCTCTTTCAGGCATTCATGTAGGTATGATAAATATGACTGGAAGCAAAGTAGAGATATTAGACTGAATACCTTAACCCTGAGTGGAGATCAAAGAAAGGAATATACATCTATAATAAATCCATTTCTAGAAGCTTGTTTACATTGCTGGAATCAGGTTCTTAACTCACTATCGAAAGCAGCTAAAAGAATTTGATAATTTGTAATACCCCATTTCAGTCTGTCATTGTTTTGTAATTGAGCAGTAAGTATTCACCAAACTTTGCTTTTGAGACCTCCGTTGCATGTACCTGCTGATTCTGACCAAGAGAAGTGATGGATTCATCACAAGAAGCCCCCTTGCCCTGCACACAGTGCTCCAGTGGCACCACCAGGTTAAAGACGATTCAGGGGGCTGCTCACTGCTGACGTGCAGCAACCTCACTGCTCATTCATTGTAAGGTGTAACAGAAGAGAACAGTTCTCTTTTCGCTTCGTCAGTATCATCTCTCCTCCTGAATTCCTCCAAACAAAAAATCAAGTGTGCAGGAATGTTACAGTCAACAATACAGAGATCAGGGTGAGACTTGCTTCGATAAGACTTCCAGAAGAAAATTTTATTCGACCTTCAACTGCTGGGTAAACTCTCTTCATTCTCTGGAGGTAGCGGGAAACAACCTCAATGTCAGGTTCACCTAAAGAAGCAAACAAACAAAAAAAGTGTTCTTTGCGTCAGCCAGGCTCTTAACCAAAATGTAAGAACTTGACTAAATTCCAGTTTTAGCTCAAGAATCAAAATGTTTCCTATGGTTTGCCATTCTGATTCAGCATACATCATCTGCAGTTGTTTGTAGCCAGAATTTTTGATAGCAACTTGTATTTCACAAACAAGCAAACAAAGGTCCAAAAGGAAAAATTTCAAGGTAAAAGCATGCTTTCAGCATGCACAAGCAGAACATACAAAATTAAAGTTCTGTAAAAATGTAGATGGGCTCCTACAAGGTATTTTTTTAAAAATACCTCATTACACCCCTTTTGCATTTTCAGAAATAATGTATTTTAATCTCAAATTTTTTCAAGTTTCCCTTCATCCTAAAAGATGTACAATGTCGATTGTACAAACACAGAATTTCTAACACTTTGCATGCAGCTGTAGAGGACCTTAAGCCAGCATTATAAAACACTTCCTTTCCACCTCTGTGGCGTGGTATCTGTGGCACCGTGCAGAACTCCCGACGGTCCCTGTTTTTGGCTAGGCAGGCTAATTCCCTCAGGGCAGGTTGGCATCTTTTGCCTCACCCTGTGTTGTTCACCTGAGCTGCATATCCTTTAATAGTAGAGGTGATGATTCTGTCTTTCCAAATACTTCTATACAGTGGGAATTTAAGGTCTATAGAAAATAGCACCTTTCTCTTTGATGCATTGTTCAGTAATGAGTACAAGTGCAAGGCAGTGTAAGATGTACTCTCCATGTTCTTTAGTGCTTTTCTGGTTTACCGCAATCTCAGAACTGCTCTCTGAGCGCTGCTGAATTGATAAAGATGTTTCTCTTTGAAACTTTTGTGGTTTTAACTGAAAAAGAATGGAGTTGCTGCCTATAACCAAATCTAGCAATCCAGAGCCATCGGATTAGAAGCAGATTTAATCATTGAGTAAAGGCAAAACGTCTGAGGTTTGTACTGGAGAAAGATCTTTCAATTTTTGGGAATTGTTTGTCTGCTACCCTGTTAGTGCCCATACTTACCTGGACTGTATCCCCCTTACCTTTACTGTACCCCAGATTTTTGTCTTTCAGCATGCTGTAGCCATCTCCTCCAAATAACATATAGGATGGCAGAGTCACGTTGTATATTTCATCCATCTGGAGTGGGACATAGGCTGGGACTCTGCAGGCTGTGCAAAGCACTTCTAAGCTAACAACTCTGCTTCCTGGGGCCCTGGAAAGATCGTAGACCACGTGGATGCCTACAAAAATACACATTGGAATTCCACTTAGTGCAATGGATGTTGAACACACAGGGCCAGAAGCAGCATTCTCCCTCATCTTCAGCTGGTTCTTTGCACTACTTTCTGTGACAAGAGTTGTATCATTCTGAGTTACACCGGTTAATGCCCTGTGTTCTTTGCACACTACTCAACTTTTATGCAAGAACACTCGAGAAATAAGAATTGCTGAAGCACTGTCCCACCTCATTTACTTATCTGATGTCTGTTCTCATCACTACTCCACAAAAGGAAATTACTAGTCATAGGACTGGAATACTGCAAGATAAAAATACCTCGCCTTATTTCTGTAGTCACATGCTTTCTCGTTCCCCTGGCCTGTTGGCTGAAATGACTGTTTTTAAGGCCAGCCTAACTTGGTAGCTATTCTGGATAATAGGCACTGTCCTGAAAAAGGAAAGCCTGACCAGGGCTGTACGCAGCAGTTTCTCCTCACTGCAGGAAAAGCAGCAATTCTCACTGTGAGCCTTCCTTGGTCAAGGCGAGGGGAGAGCCAGGCCCCCAGGACAGCACTGCCAAGAATCTGCAGCTGAGCAAGCCACTAAAGCTCGTTCAAAGCACTGAGGCTCTTCCAACCCTGGCGCTCTTCCTGCTCTGGGTCTTCCGTCCTGAACCCTTTCCAGAGCTACTGGTTGTCTTCTTTTTCTGGAAGGAGGCAGCAAGCAGAGCTTGTTCCTGTTTTACCTTGGTAAACATGGTAAAAAACATGGTAACCTATTGGTGAAAGTGTGAGACACGGGTTGTATCAGTGGCATGGAGGGAGGGAATGCATCAGCCCCTGCCCTTGAAATTTAGCTCTTCTGCTAACTAAACAATAAAATCTGCACTATATCACAGAGAGACCAGGAATAAACATGACTGTAGCCTAATAAACATCTGGATATACAGGCAGCTGCAATTAAAGATATGAGTAGATTTTTAATGTTAACTGTTCATCCATAAAATATTTAGAAATTCACTGGAGCAATTCCATAGCCCACTTGGACAAATTCTAAAGCTGTCATCAATCATTAGAGAATTGCACAAAATTACTTTGATAAACCGGAATTCAGCACAGCTATCCAGGCTGGAGTTTCAGGTAGGCTACCTGTTAAGAGCTAAAAACTGGAGTTTGTTGTAGCTATTTCTGTGTTACGGCTATACTAAATTATATTTTCCTCCAGTTAATTGCAATGTTAAACTGGTGCCATTACGGGTTCGGGAAGCTTGGGAACACTGTCTCTGCTGAAAGCAGCAGCGATGGCCTGTGTGCTGCAGTGGCTCTATTAAACAGACACGGGATAAACAGCGTCTGCTGGCTGGCATGTGCGAGGCACAGGGCGAGGGTGTACGGCCAGCTTGGCGTGCCATTCTTAAAAAAAGGCTTCCAGCTGTAATAAGATCAGGAGGAGGGATGGCTGTTTTGGAAAAGTGAGAGAAGGAAAGAAGATGTACCTCCAACCTGCAGCAGCTCTCCACTTCCTTTTCCATATCTCCTCACACTGTGCTCAAAAGCTTCTTTCAGTGTGGAGCCTTTTAATGTCACCGTATCAAAACGACCTCCAAATGGCAAAACAGACAGCAAATCTTCCACAGTAATGCTACCTGTGGGAAAGAGACTTGGTTCACTTCTTGCTTTTTTTTGTTTTTGCTGTTGTTGTTTACAGAATTATTTTTGGATTGTTTAACATCAAGTTTTTGACAAGGAATGTGGCAAATACAGTTTAAGAAAATGAGGGCTGGTAAGGGTGAGAATCACATATATTGTCCTAAAGAACCTGCATATTTTATCATCCAGCAGGTGTCAAGACCAATAACTCAGAGTTTGATGTAACTGCATGTATTGCTTTCCAAACAGAACTACTAAAAGACATGACAAACTACCAACCTAAGATGAAGCTATTTATACTACGTCAGGCAATTTTTCCAGTTGATTAAGATTTACTCACATAGTCCTACAGAAAGACTTAGCTAAACTGAGAAAGCTGTTTGTTTTCATGTTGCATTTATGTGGTATCAGGAAAATAAAAACTAAAACCTTAGCATTCAGAAAAACCCAGAATTTACTTACTCTACAGCAGACTACAGAAGGCTCACAGCGACCATACCAGATGACCCTGTACAGCAGGAGACCTTCCTTTGTTCCAAGGCAGCAAGGAGAGAGGGAAATGATAAAAAGCATTGTGTACAAACAATGCTTGAGACTTCTGTCAATGTCAGCCTGAGTGCAGTCGTGCTCAAATGATTGACAACCATTTGAGAAAGTTTGAAATTGCTTCTAAACATTGTGCAAACCCCAGCAAAACAAGCCCATACCTAACACTGTGTTCAAGCTGGCATAACTTGATTCCTTCTTGCTGATGAAGTTGTCATTCAGCTGGTAATTTTACGTACCATTAGTGCTCTGCTCATCAATGGGTGACCGTATCCCACCACCATTCAGGATGCACATTGAAACGTGGTTCCATGTCTTTCTATCTGGACGCCCGACATTCTCATAAAGCTACCAAAGGAAAATGTTTAAACAGATTTTATCTTCACTTAATGTAGGCTCTGGAAATTTACACCAAGTACAATCTGAGACTGAAAAGAGACAGAAAGGTTTTGTATTTTTTTTGACATTATCTTCAGCCCCATTGTAAAATACTTAGCTATTAACAAACCCAAACAAGTATTTTGCTTTTTAAAATTCTTAACATGAAAATTATTTGCCTTTTACTGTAATGAACTCTCAGACTCTGCCCTAGTCTGTGTGTCTATGCATGGCCAAGGTAGTTCAGCTGAACAAAGGAGGGTTTGGGTGATTTTTGACTTCAATGACTGTGATAAAGACAAGTGATTTAAGCATATTTGGAGAACTGGGAAGTGAAGGGGACCTTAAATGTTGTTGTTCATTAAAATCACTTAAGGAAAGCATAAATTAATCATGTTGCAGGGAATTCAGTTTTTTCAGCTTATCTGTGGTTGGTTTTTAATATTTGGAATGGTCTTGGCTAACTAGAAAGATGTAGAACAGTGGAAGAACAGTAAACAGGCATACTAGATCAGAAAGTCCACTCTGCACAGCCATGTGTCCCCAGCAGTTCAATGGTGAGGCTCTGACAAAATGCAAGGACAGGATAATATTTGCTTGTGACGTCCTTAGTAGTAAAGGAGACCAGGTATTTACTCAGTTGCATAAGGATGATAAGCCTCCAGTGTTAATCCTCAGAAATAACTGAGTGGAACAGGAAAAGGCTGAGAAAATGACCTAGGATAATAGAAGGGATGGACTGGTTTCCATACAGGAATGACTGTGATCATGACTCTTCAGTCCCACAGAGAGAGAAGTACAAGAAGCACATGACAGAAGCCTATAAAATGAAGAAGGTCATGTGGAGGCTGGGTAGGAATTTGTGTGTTCTCTCATTTCAAAAATTATAAAAAACCTAAAAGATTCAGAGAAGGGTGACGAGGATGGTCAAAGACAGAAAACTTGTGAATGTAGAATGATGATGTAGACTTGGACTGTCTGACCTGGTAAAGAGGTAATGGAAGGAAATATTCAAGAAGGCTATAAAATCATGAGGGTGGGCAGGGAGCAAGTGTTCCAGTGCAAGGACCAGTTGACCTCCCTCAGTTCTGCAGGCTGTGGGCAGCAGGAGGCTACACACTGACAAGACCAAGGTCTCTGCAGGATGTGCAGGTCTGTGGTGGAATGCCCTGCCACCAGCTGCTGGGAAGGCTGGAGGCAGGCAAAGAGCGGTGGAGCTGCTCTGCAGGAGCTAATTCCCGCTCTCTCCCTCCCCTTCTCCCTCTCTATCCCTGTTGCTGTTTCTTGTCCTCCCCACAAATTCTAGTTGGGCCAGTAAACGTCAAGAAACCGCTTCTGCCGTGGGGAATCCCTGAGCTGCAAGCTGGTGGGAGACATGGGCAGATCTGGGTACAGCAACTCCACAGGCTTGTCCGGGAGTGTGCTCGTCCCCTACCATCCCCACTCCGTCATTCTTGGAGACAAAACTTTGGGATGAATGATCCTGTCATCTGTTCCAGGTGGGTCACTTCTCTGCTGCACCCCTATGTGAAGTGTTCGTGACCTCTGACTTGCAGCTGTGTAAATGCTTTGTGCCTCCAGCTTAGTCATCAAAGTTATGCCCTGAGGCCAGATCCATGCTTAGGTTTGTAACTCATTATCAAAGGATTGCAACTTCCCAGCCCTGAGCTGAGGCAGCTTAAAAGAGGAGCTCACACAGTGCTGTTATCAATTTCACAGCCTTTTAACATCTGAGTCCCTTTAAAGTCTTTCGTAAAATACCATCTAGGCCTGTCAAAGCTTTTATTCTGAGATTTTGAGCTGCTGTTTGAGATGCATCACTGAACTAAATGGACCTCTGTTTTGACCCAGCACAAACATTCAATCAGTCTTCTGCAATTCTCAATTTCTCCATTTGTCAGGACAACTCTAAATATTAAAGCTTGTGGAACGGGCAGGTCTATTTTTTACCTTTATACCTCTGACCACATGTCAGCAGACAGGAAAGCAAGCATAGAACTGGTAAGGCAACGTGAAGAGAAATCTATGTATCTACTGGTGACTGCAGGTGGTTGTCTGGAGATATTGATTGAACTAAAATAGAATTTGACCCCCCTAAGACAAAACGTATAGCAAGAAAGTCTACAGACTTCTGAAAGATTACAGGGTTACTTTCTTTAAGCTTGGAAAGTGCCAAAGCATTTGTTCATATTTTTTCCAACAAATATTGAAAAGTCTAGCAGAAAAAAAAAAAAAGCAAGATGCTGCAGTTCAAGGAGAACTGCATGCAGAATTCCCAAATATTAATCTGATTTGGAAATTAGCCCATGAACTAAAAATTGTTTTAAGGACTATAATAAGAGCAAAAACATGGACTAGATAAATAACTTTCGGGACATACCTAAATGAAAACTCGTGATTATTAATTTTCCCTTAACTTTCCCTTTATAGGAAAGTTAATTTTCTGGAAACGGTCACTTTAGTGAATGTTTTTCCATGAAACACTTAAATGTAATGGTGCTGCTGCAGGGCAGTAAAACAGTCAAACTCAGGAAGTTTAAAAACTGGAAGTGACTTCTTGTAAAAAGACTTTTCTGGAGTTATGTGACTGTTAAAGCCCAGTAGTGCCTGTCAGAACACAGCAGGGGCCGGTGGCTCCCTCTGGGCTGGGGTGTTCTGTGCCCAGCTGGGTGTATGGCCTTATGGCCTTTCCCACCCTCTCCTTGCTTCAGCTGGCACCTTTTGGGCTCTTCAGGGGGACAATTCCTGTCAGTAGCTTGGCAGAAAATTACCCAGATTTGTTTTCTGTGCCAGTGCACCAAAGTGACAGCAAAGCCCAGTGAGTAATGAGAGGACAGAGAGAGTGCTGTGAGCAGGCAGGAGAGGGGCAGGGGAGCTGAGCTCTCCTTGCCGGAGGAATGGGCTCTTAGATCAGACTGCCATGTCTCTTAAAAGTGCAGCCTCAAAGCCAGCTGTGAAAAAGCTGTTCTCTCTTGGAGGCTATGCACAAAGAATAAACTGCTGCTTACTCTCTACAGCAACACTCCTTATAGCCTCGCTCCTGCCAGGTCTTTCTAGGGACACACTGGATGTTGCACTGTTGAAAAGCAGGCACAGAGTCCATGTGCTGAAAGTTTGGATCTGGATAGCTCTGGAGTAACCCTTAGATGTAATTGCCACCTGTGGTGGGAACATCTTACCACAGCATCACAAAGCAAATTTCCCATGTTACATTCTTGGAAACGGCATGCTTGGCTTGTACCATTCAGGTAAACACTAGTTTTCCCAATCTCTTCAGAATAATTCCCCAGGTTTTCTCTCCATTTTTCCACTTCTTCTGTAATGTGCTTGTCTGTAAAGTAATATAAAAGTGTAAAATAAGCATCATACATATCTCATATTACTGACACTTCAGTGAAAACAAACTTTAGGGAAAAAAAGGTGTTTGTGATTCTAAAACGTTACATCACAGTCTGTTACATCAGACTTCTTGATCTGAAAAAGTCTAATGTATTTTTACTGTTAATAATACTGTTAATACTTTTCATAAAAGCTTCTAAAGCAATATGGTAACTATATTCACTTCAAAAAAAGCCTGTAAGGGGAGAAGGCAGGATGGGACAATCAAGGGAATAAGCCAGTCCTGTGCCACAGAAAGGTTATCTTCTCCACACTTTTGCACAGCCGTCTGACTGATGGGGTTTCTAGTACGTACCTTGAGAGGTGAGAGAATTTTTAATATACAAGTGAGATTGGTCTTTGACATAATTTTTTTGGTTTTTTGCTGTTTGTCATTTCCTCCCTTTCATGTTGTGCTAAAAGGAAAACTAGCTCAAATATCAATGTCAAGAAAAAAACCCTTTATAGAAATTAATTCTCTATGCACATCTCTCTCTCTCTCAGGTGAAAATTTAATTATTTCAGAAAAAAACCAAAGGTACTTGTATATGCAGACAGATGTCACACCTATTTTATATCAGCCGTTAGTTTTAATCAGTTTGCTCACACCTGTCAGCAAGAACAACAAATTATACCACCAATTTATCTGAATTTTTACTTTTACTTTGACTTCAGAGGACTAGTGTGAAGTCTCTACATCATCTCACATTAATAGGTCACTGAGAATAAAACTGTAAATATCTATGAACAAATAATTTTTGAAGGATTTGTTTTACAAATACTCAGGTAGAACCTAGAAGGTCTGATAAAAGCTCAGAATTTCATACAGCAAATACTGGAGAAGAAACAGAGATAGAAAACCAGCCCTGGGTAATTACAGAGCTGACTAAAAAACAGTTAACAGAGCTCCGATGGAGTTAAAAACAAAAAGTGACAGAGAGACTCTCCTGCTCTCACTTCTTTAAATGTTTCAGAGTTAAAAGGTTGAACACAATTAGCACTGCATACAAGAACTCCTGGGTTTGTATATTATATTTGCACGTTGGCAGAGTAGTTGGCAGGGTACTTCAAGTTTTTCCTGGAACATTTCCACTTTCCTATATTGGCTAAACTCTGTTCTGAAGAACCCAGCCTCTGGCAAAACAGTGTAAATTAGTCCTCGTAATCTTTTAAATCACAATTACAGGACTAGCTAAAACAGGTTCTACAAAGTGGTAAGGTATTGTATCACCTGAATTCTTACAAAAGGACTTTCAGGGATTTTAAGTACGTAAAAACACACTCTCAATACGTGCATATTCAACTGTAACACAGCCTGAACCCTACACAGAAGAGAACAGCAAGCTCAGAAAGAAAGCTGAATTCTTATTCAGACACCTTATTTAACATGACAAGACTTGACCTGTAGCAGAGTGCTGCAGGCAAACTCGAGTGCCTAGTCCACAAACCTTCAGGAACACTGCTGTCCAGCAGAATGGGGTTTCCAACTGCTTCAACTACATTTCCTTTCTTGTCAAATGTAACATTTAAGTAACCAAGATATTTTCCATAAGCGTAAGCTTGTACAACAGGCACCTTTCTCCCATCGTCTGAGTCAACCATGAATGGATATGGGCCAGCCGGCAGTTCAGTAGAGGGTGGGGTGCCTGCACAAAACAAGCATGAAAAACGGGTCTTCAACTCATGTGACCTTCAAGGAGTGACTACAGTGACATTTCAAATGTTTCTCAGCCTTAAAAATCAAGATGGGATAGAAACAGCCATGACTGTATTGGATGACAAGCACACATTTGATTGTTCAGTTATCTCATAAGAGACAATGTTGTTTTCAGGACTCAAACTCAAATAACTACCACAGTGTTTTTTAAGTTATGACAGCACACTCTGTCATGACATCACTTCACAACAGCAACAAAGCAACTTTTCATTCCAATTATTGCAATCTAAACCCCTCAGTAATGCAAACATACCAGCCGCTGGATGAGAAGTTTATTGTTGAACCTTCATACTACATTATTCTGCATCAGATAGAAAATAAGAATCTTAGTAAAACATACATCAGACTTCTTGATCTGAAAAAGTCTAACGTATTTTTACTGTTAATAAGCAGATAGAACAAGCAGTTCTGTGAATTTGTACATAGACAGCCTCCAAAATTTTAGACTGCAAACCCTCTGCAAAAACAAACCTCATTAGCATCAAAGTTGTGTAGTCATGGATTTAAAACTCGTATCAACCTGCAAAGTCTGAATGATGACTAGATGTAGGACTTGGAAAGAGATTAAGCCAAGACACTGGCAGAAAAAAAAGAGATAGTTCAATTGGCATAGACTACCACAGGATTCAGAAACCACACGGGCAGAAAGTGGCAAAGAAAACCAGAACTGCACAGCACAGCTCTTGCCTCAAGGGTACCAGCCTTCTCCGTGTCTTCTTGACATTATCCGAGTAGTGACAACATTATCTGAGAAGTGTCTCTCCCTGCTGTTATGCCTGTCATTTCTACCCCACTGTCAGACCAAGGCTGGGTAGCTCCAAGAGCCATCAGGTGCTGTGTGACAGAGCTCCCTCAGAGCCTGCTCCTTACTCCCGTCCCAAAGGCAGTGGCATTTCCCATCCATGTGTTGGTGAGCGCTGGGGTGCTGGCAAGGCAGGGGCACAGGGGAGCAGGTGCACAGGATGTGGATCCACAGGAAAGCAGGCTCTTCACTTCCACTGCTCACAAAACAACTTGTTTCCTTCCATTTACAGTTGTTTATGTAATATCAAATCCTAGGATAAGCAGCATGGTAAATTTTCCTTCTAGAACTCCAATACGATTCGTATTCCTCTCTAATCCCTCCTATTCTCCAGGGAGAAAGCTGCAACAAACTGCAAACTGAACTCAACCACAGAACTAGCTTTTCTACTTTCAGTCAGGCCAACAGCGTTAGTTTCTTGGAGTGCCACTTAACTATTCATTTATTTGGGGAAGAATTTAAGAAATCCTGTAGCTAATGAGGACTCTGCAGGATTTATGCATGCAAAAGTGGCTTTGGGGTTTTCTGAACTGAAAAAGGAATCAGTTTTGATTTCTTGCCCTTCTTTAGTCCTCAAATGAACAGAGCATTGGAAAGATGAAGTTATTCTTTCTAGGCATTAATTTAGTTTCTATCAGCTATGTGTAGTTAAGTGCTTGTCTAGAGTGTTACTCATTTCTTGTTTTCTAAAGAAACACTTTCTGATACTGATACTCCGTTGCAGGATTAATTATCGCTCTGACATCTTTCCCTTTTAAGATAGATGTTTTCCTTCTAAAATGCAAAGACTGTTCAGTGCATCTTACCCCAAAGAACACAGCACTAGAACTCATGCTCAGCCAAAGCATGAGGTGCTGTTTCATTACAAATGCACGAACTCATACTGGATGACTGAAGAACCTGTAACACTTTCCTATCTTCCTACCCTGTTTTAGCCAACACACTACATTTTCAGAACATCAGTTCTGATGAAAACCAGAAATTAAACTGCTCTAACCCAAAACTACCATTGCTGTCTGAATCAGTTCTGCAAACCAAATGCACACCTGAACAAGTCAGGACAATATTTGCCTTATAACCTGTGGATAAACCGGAGATTGGCAAATGTCTTAGAGACAGGTTGGACTAGTCCAAGATGAAACCCTTACACTAAGATTTCTCTGTGGAGATGTCTTCATGGGCAGTATGTCCCTAAACCTCCATGACAGACAGAACAGGCTGAACAGCTCATACATTTCCACTCAGACTGATCTGAAACATTCTCCCAGATTCTGCTGCCAGTTATTGATTACACCTCTTGATTTAAATGACGGCTTATAAGCTTGATCTATGCATCAAGACATGCACAAAGACATTCCAAATCAGATGTTTTACTCTGCAGTGAAATCACCTCCACGCATGTGGCTGTTTCTCTGTGAATGTTGACTGATGGCTTTGACTCAGCAGGGCGTGGTTCACAAATGCATTCATGATGCTCCTGAATGGGTGAGCATGTGCTTCACAGCACTTGGGATAAAAACTATATGCTCAGGCCACGTTCTGTCAAAAATCATATTTTGGCTAAATAAATAGATATTTTTGGTATATTCCCCCCCGACATTACTTCTTTTTTTTGTTTTTCTCACCTTGCCAGTATTAATAAAAAAAGTAAGACAGTCTCGTTTTATCAAAACAGTAGAGCCCTTGGAAAAGGGACCAGAACTCATTCCCGTCTGAGATCTTTAACCTGAAAGCTGCAGCGTCTCATGCTTCTGCAGCACTTCACATCACGATTCCAAATTGTGACAAGTGGCACCTCTTTGGAAGGTATTTTGACTACTACGGCTTACCACTAAGAGGCACAAACTCTCTACAGGCATTGGACCAACAAGACTGTGCAAAAGAATATGGATTCCACTGTGTAAAACCACAATGAATGCACTCTTTGAATACGGAATCCATGCTTGTTTTTCCCATCTCAAAAATAATTCAATAAAATTGCAGGCTGCACCCCATGACAAGACCAAGGTCTCTGTGGGATGTGCAGGACAGTGTTGGAATGCCCTGCTATAGAAGGCTGTGGAAGTTGAAGGTAGTCAAGAGGAGATGGAGCCAGTAGATATTAAGACACCACTTCTGGTGTGGGGAGGGAGCATGCAGCTCACTTCCCTGAGCTGCAAGCTGGTGGGAAACATGGGCAGATCTGAGCAAAGTGTCTCCACAGGCTCATCCAGTCCCCTCAACCACCCCCTCAGTCACTTGGACACATGGTATTGGGATGGTCCATCCTGCTTGTTCCAGTTTGACTTCTCTGCTGCACCCCTATGCAAAGTGTGTGTGAGCTCTGACTTGTAGGTATGTGCGTAAATGTTTTGTGCCTCCAGCTTAGTCATCAAAGTTATTCCCTGAGGCCAGATTCAAGAGATATTCTGATCTGCTCAATGTATAACTGTGGCATGCAATTGTTTCTTTTTAACAAGTGAGATAACAAAAGGTGAGAGTCCAGATAAGACAAAAAAGGCATGAGAAACACAGAGATGAATAGGGAGAGGAGAGGATGAGGGACAGGGCAAACCCTTTAAGTGGTTAAGTTCCTAGGGCACATAATGTTATCCCTGTGACTAGGGCACATGGGAAAGTTGTCTGAAAATTACAGAAAGTTCCCATTATAGTCTCAACTATATTTCTGCTAAATTTAAAGAAGTTAAAAAATTCAATCAAACAAAACAACAAAACAGCCTCTCTTTTACTTGTGTCCTTATACTCTGGGGAAGGTAACAGCATTGGGGAAGCTGCTGATGGTAAGTGTTGCCTAAAGTGGCATTACTGCAGGAGAAATCAGATCAGCAATGTTTATCTGTGGAATGACATCTGCCTCTAGAGAAAAGAAGAATAAAGTCAGAGATTAAAAGAGGGATTGAAATAAACAGATGAACCTTGGGGAAAGTATTTTAATGGCAGGCTAAATGGAGACCTATGAATATAGAATCAGATTAGAGAAAATCAACACCGGTACCTGTTTTGAAGTCTTGTATGATTGATTTTTCTGGTTAAGTCACAAACATGTTTAAAAGTAGGCAACTAATTTACTCCTTTATAGGTGTGAGCTTGAAAGAGGTACAGTACGTTTAGCAGTAATTTACCAGTATTACTACCTTTGTTCCTCTTCCTCACTTTGTACAGGCCACCTGGAACATCCATAGCATTATGGAACCTCTCAGGGAGTTGTGGTACTTGGTGTGCACAGGCTGGTTTTGTTGCCATGGTTTATTCCGTGGGAGTTATGGACATGTACCAGCTGTGAACCTGGCTGAGTGCAGCCAGCAGTAAACTGTATTGGCGAAAGTTCTCTGAGTTTAAAGACAAACAGTTTCAGCTTAGCTTTAGAAGCAATATTTTAGTAAGAAGTAAAATACCTGTATAGAGAAATGTGTTCGTATGTCCTCCAATCACAACATCCACTCCTTTCACTTTTTGGGCAATATTTTTGTCCACTGTAAAACCAGAATGTCCTAGTGCAATTATTTTGTTCACTCCCATAGCAGTAAGTTTATTCACTTGCAGTTGCAATGCTTCGATTTCATCTTCAAAGATTACATCGTCCCCTTAAAAAAAAAAAAAGAAAAGAAAAGAATTTACTTACAAAGTACTTTAATTGTTAGTTAAAAATAAAGTAGTTGACATCAGATACTAGTTTGTATAATTAAAAGAACTTTGAATGGCAGTGCCTTTCAAATATTCTTAACTGTTTCAAGCTCTTGATCTGCGCGGATGTTCTTCAGTCTCTCAGGAGCACCTGTGTGCTTAGACTAATACAACATTTCTGCAACAAGCTGTATGCACTTGCCTAGACTAAAAAAGTTGTCACTCCATAAAGAAATTCAGTGACATCAATAGTAGGATCAAAAATTGAATGGCTTTTATTATTTAACTAGAGAAAGGAAACTAAATGTGTCAGTGTTTGCATATAAACACTTGTATTCTGTTACAAAGGTTTTTTTCTTCCCCAACTGCATTTCTTTGAGGTCTTCTATCTCCTCCCAAGTTAAATCTCTCTTTTTACTATATGCTCATCTTGTTCTTTCCTTTATCCCCCTCCCCAAGGCTTTAAACAGCAGCCTCTTCAAAGTCTTCCACAAAACTCTGAATTGCCTTTTTATACAAATTATGTCACCTAATGTGAACCACTCTCAGTAATACCAATACAGCACAGCACACATCTGAGATCCCATCCTGAAATGACAGCATAAGGAACGGAAAGTCTGGAAAGGAGAAACTTTTGCTGGACAAGAATGTTGTGAAACTGACAATCTTTCTGCAAGCTTTCTGTGCCTGCTGAAATTACTTTAACGTGACAAAGGGTTACATAAGCACTAGAATAACAGGCATTTTTATCCTGAGCACAGTGGTTTGGGTTGCACAAAAGTACTTCCTATGTAAGAGGCTAATTTCTCTGACAAAGTTTTAAGAATAGAGTTTAAGGACAGATTCAACCAACTGTAAAATTAGACCTTCTGGTGAAGACAACCAAGTGACTTTTCTGTCAACTCCTCATCTACCTAATTCCCCTCTTTTCTGCAGTTTTTTGATCAAATCGTTTTGAAATATGCCTTTAAAGTAAAAAGATTTACGTTATTTCATAACAAAGGGAGGAGTGAAACGAATTCACAATCCACTGCAAAATGTTTCAGGAAATGAGGAGGAAGCTGCTACAATGGAAGAGATAAAAGAGGGTTACATAAATTGGTTCAGCACCACACCCACTGAATAGTTCTGTTAGTGCCAGAGGGAATCTCTGTACTGCACATTGCTGAGTGAATTGTGCCGTGCATCCCCACATTTTCTTCCTGTGGACCTCTTCTCAGAATCAAAGAGTCAGAAGTTAATTGAGGTTGGAAGAGACCTCCAGGAGCCATGTAGTCCAAAACCCATTCAAAGCAGGAACTGAAAGCCAAATGAGGATGCTCAGAGTCTAGTCTGAGCAAGCTGAAATTCTGGACAACCTGTTTAATGGCTTAACCACGCTTACCATGACAAATTTTTCCTTAAGTCCCACCATAATTTCCTGTGGTACTGCTTGAGCCCATTGTTTCTTGTCCTTTCTCTTCCCCTCTGGGAAGCGTCTGCCCCTGCCTTCTCTATAAATTCCCTTACACCAGTGGAAGACTGCACTTGGTTCCCTCCTAGCTGCCTTGTCCAGGCTGAAGGAAGCCACTGGCTTCAGCCCCTCTTTGTACATCCTAGTGTTTGACAGCAGCTGGGCCTGATGCAGAGCCGCTGGCAGAAAGGGAAGGGCGAGAAACGGCCCCTGAGCGCAGGCTCTTCACACCACCACGGACCAGCTGCACCCACGGTGTGGGACCAGTTCTGCAAAGAGAGCTGAGCTCTCGAAACAAAGAGCAGGAAGGAGCCACTGATGAGCTGTGCCAGCATGCAGGTGCCTGCGGGCTAACTTCTCCCATGGCCAGTAGCCAGGTGGTCCACAACAACCAAACTCTCCCCATCAGCACCAGCTCTGTTTTCCCTCTACACCACTGCAGCCTACAAATGCACCATACACTGAAGACATTATTATTAATCTTCAACCCATAGAATAATAGAATCCTTTTGGCTGGAAAATGACTCAAAGATCACAGAGTCCAACCATTAACCCAGCACTACCAAGTCCACCACTAAACTGTGTCCCTAAGCGCCACATCTACACCTCCAGGGATGGTGACTCCAGCACTTCCTGGGGTGGTCTGTTCCAGTGCTTGACAACCCTTTCCAAGAAGAATTTTTTCCTAAAATCCAATGTAAACCTCTCCTGGCAAAACTTTGAGGGCATTTCTTCTTGACCTGTCACTTGTTACTTAGGAAAAGGACACTCTTCCCTTCCTTGCTACACCCTTCTTTCAGGTAGTTGCAGAGAAAAGGTGTTAAAACAAACCAACTTGCTTTCCTAATGAGGGAAAACCAAGGCCTGTCCCATGCAGGTGAGCCCATCCCTCTCCCAGGACTGTTATGTCAGGACAGGCAGACACCAGAGCTCAGGTGGGTCGTCCCACTGCCAATCCACCCACCTACTGGTCTCCTGTTGTCTGCCTTGCCCCAAGAAAGGGAATTCTCTTTGGGGCTGCAGGGGCTTCTTGCACCCCTTCTCCATGGCCTAGCCATGGCGTTGCACACAGCTTTGCATCCTAGTCATCCGAGTATTGGATGTAGTTGAGATGAAATGAGCCAGCAGGTTCGAAAGTTATACAGTGGGGGACTGTAAGAGCAATTGCACAGTGTTCAATTCTCTAAGAAACCAGGCAAAAAGCAATATACTGCCTAGCACTCGTCTGGGCATCTCTCAAAACAATCTGAATCAAAATTACTAGCTTATAGCTCATGTCAATATTTCACTTCTCTTTCAAAGGTATGAAGCTGATGTAGAATACTCTTTTCTTTTTAGATGAGGTAGAGCTTCAGAAAAAACATCCAAACTGCTACAACTGAACAAGGAAAAAGAACTGGCTGCCTGTTAAACATATTATGCAAGATAGCCAGAATAAAGTGGAATAAGTGCAGTTTGAATTCCATCTTAGAAAACTCTGCCAAGTTGATAGTTTTAGTAAATATTTTGCTGCCTGTAGGGTTACAGAGTAAGTAGGTTTGGGTTTACGCCTTACACAAAAATGCAGTGGACCAAACAACATCACAGAACTAAAGCAAATGGGCTGGTACCATCAAAAGCTAGAAATATGGCTTTGTGATTATCAGTTCAAAGCAAGCACACAGATAACTGCGTCTTTGTGCCAAGTTATGAGCAGCTCTTGCAGGACATGGAAAAACCAGCTGGGCACTCAGCTGAGATAGCTGTACATAGCAAAACAGAGAACTCCAGAAAAAATGCCAATTGGCTGTAATCTATAAATATGTTCCCCATCCCTATGGTTTCCAAACAGTGACATTAACAGTAGCTTCAGCAGAGATTAGTTGGTCCTTCCCAGTGGAAACACTGGGATTTTAGGACTTTATACTCTGTTCAAGTCTATTGATAACCTTTTTTAAGCAGACTATGAAAAGTACAAGTTGTAATTTAATAGTTCTGTGGAAGTTATTGAGATTTAACAATAGAAGAAATCACACTCACAAAATACTTCCACAGAAGGCAGTAATGTAGGAATTCATGTTTCAGCATTCTCAAGCTTCCTGTTTGCCTTGAGAAAGCCCTAAGAGTGTAAAGCACGCCAAAGAACACAGAGGCAGAGAAAACTGAATCATCTGGAAGAAATGTGTAGAGATAAGCAAGGTGCTGAATTTGAAATTCACAAGGTCCCTTATTAATGGAACATAAGGAACTAGGTTGATAATTACTTAGCCACTGACCCTTGTCTGCCATGATTTTACCTCAGCATACTGAGGTATTGGATATGATGTCTAAATGTTATTGGAAATGTATTCAAATGCTTCATAGAATCACTCCGACATTATCTGGATTTTCACCTAGTGTATTTACTTGCAAGAAAGTTACTTTGATGATCTCGCTGCCCCAACACAGGTGTTTGGAAGAACAGCAGCAGCAGATTTTATTAATCCCTAATGGAGGACAATATTGACTGTCATTATTCAAACTTAACATGACATCAGATGATATCTACCCTCACGCCCTCAGGCACAGGTAAAATTCTACTGCCTACACAAAATACGGATCAATTTTCTTTTTCGTTGGGGAAAAAAAGGAATCCAAAACCACATCACTGAAAAGTAGTAGTGAGATCAGTAAGTCTATTCAGACCTCAGATGTCCATTTCTTGACAGGTTAAACATACAGCATTGGAATTAAAAAACACAGAAAGAATAGTTTTATATTCTAATACTTCCTCAAAGTATTGAATATTCCTTTTGTCAGGAAAACAATGCGCTATTTCTGTATTACTAAGCAATAGAAAGAGAAATAATAATATGAAGTCCCTTTTCAATGTGAAAGTGTTTAAAACCTGTGTTTAGAGCATCACTAACTGCAAAACCCAGGGAAGAAACTCTGTTTTTGTCACATGTAGGCTGAACTCTGAGCAGGCAGTGACTCATATCTCCTACAGCTGATTTAAATGTGTTTCTCACTCCAGTAGACCATTTTATTTTACTAAAAAAACCAAACCCAAACAAAATCCTCATCAAACCAAACCCCCTGAAATGCTGGAAAAAAACCTCAGAAATTGAGAAGGCTTTTTCCTCATCAATTCTAATTTTACTCATGAATGAAGCAATTGTGGTAAAAGCTGAATGGGTATTTCTTCTGTAGTCTAATTTCTGCAAATATTTTGAGACGCTAAAAACATCTTGGGCAACTTTTGCTTCAAAAACAAGTATGAACCTCTCTTTGTTTTTGGGCATGGAGGCATCCAAGAACAAAATTTCAACACACAGAGAAATGTCACACTTCATGCTAGAGACAAGTTGTATTCATGGTTTAACTTTTGTTTAAATGGATAAATAACAATAAAATATAATGGAATATAACTTTAAAAGAATAAAAACCCATATGGCCCCTGAGCTCTCCTGCAATCTCACTGACTTTCTGATATTCTTAGATATGGTCCATGTCTGTATGAAAGAGGGTTTTAATGTTAGCAGGCCTTTTTAGGGTTAAAAATCATTAAAAGTTGAGTAATACAAGTAAATACTGATAAAACAACAGACTTCCCACTTTTCAGCTGAAAACATTCATCTTTGGATTTTAAAAAGTAGGCAAGTAACAAAATAGTAAAGAAGGACATAAACTTACATACTAAAGAAAACATACCTGGCTGTGAAAGAAAAGAAGTTTCCTTTGTAGTGTAGCCAACAATTCCAACTGATTCTGAGTCAAAATGAACTATTTTAAAAGGATGAACATATTTCATCATTTCGTTTGCTAATGGAGTTTTCCCTTTAATATTTGCACTCAGGACTGTAAAATTCGCATTTTTAAGAAGAGGATCCAATAATCCACTCACACCTTCATCAAATTCGTGGTTACCCAAAGCCTGCAAAAAGCAAGAAGAAAATATGAGACCCTACCTCAAATATTCAGTGTAAATAGTCTCATAAGTTATATACGTGGTATGTTTGAGAAAACAAAGTCTAGGTTCTACAAAAGAAAACCCTAACTTGTCTAAACCTACACATCCCTGTTTCTCATGAACAAGGAAGTGGTTAGGTTATTTTTCTTCCTAGATGTAGGTTTTTGTTTTTCAGAGCCTCTTACATGAATACAGATGTGAAAGTCAAAATCCAAAACCTATCTGTTTGTGACCATGTACCAATAAAACCCCAGTCATTTTACACCCTATAGCTCTAAAAAAAGAGGATTAACAATAACCACAAAGGAAAACATATATTTTGTGTATGGAAAATACATGGTTTAAATACTGAACATAATGCTAAATATCAATGACAATATTTGTTTTCTTTAAATAAAAAGTGCATTTTAAGAGCTTTGTGCTTGGACTACAGTTTTTAAAACATATTTATTTTGCATTTAGTAAAGATTCTTCTGTGCTTTAACATGCAACAAGAAAACATCATTTTCTATCCACCATCAATATCGTTACCTGCCTATGGAAGATCTAATGTTTATCAGGCAGGGAGAATCCCCACAGACAACCCATGGTGGGTGTGTGCTCACACAGGTGGGTGTGCACTTAACACTGTGAAGTGTGAAGGCTGCCACACAAAACGAGCAGTCCAGTCAATTTATTAGCAGGGTAATACCAGCCAGATGAGAATGTTTGGTTTCTCCAGGCTGGTTAAGCAGACAAAAAGGGACTTACCTCGAGGGAAATTTCTCCTACCTGCCCCTTTTTCATGCTCAGCCCAAGTTGCCACATGTCTGTGCCTGAAAGTTTGGTGATAAGCCAGCAAAACCTCCATAGATGGCATTTTGCTGAAGCACAATAAATGCAAGGACTTTGTAGCATATTTAGGTGCTAGGGAAGGAAAAGATGTATCCACAGAAACAAAATAATTGTGTAACCTGGTACATAATAAGTTCATAAGAGGTTTCAGGTTGCAGCTGAAGCAAAGCACACAAAAGGTATTAAAGCCGGTTGGCCAACTCTTCCAGGCAAGAGCGTGCTCTTAATTTCATTCTGAGATTTAGTGGGGAAAGCTGCATTCATCATCTCAGAAGGCTTATATACTCTTCTGTTCTACTTAAGCAACCCGCACACCCAGCTGTGCTTGCTCCAACTTCTATTCTCCAAACGGATTTATTAACCCTGATCACGTTCCAAACCAAGCAGGACCTTGAAGCCACCACAGGGCATGGGAGCTCAGTATTTCAATCGATTGATTGGCAGTGTCTTTCTTTTAGGACAGACAAAGACTCCTGACTCCTTTTATCCTCACAGGCAGGTAGTCAACGGCTCTGTGGAAATTTCAGGATATCAGCAGTAACTTGCGTTGGAAATCAGCTGCTCCTGCTGATGCTGGTGAGAACACTACTCACACCCCTGGGAAGGAGCCAAATTGTTTGTGTGCTGCTGCAGCACTTTTCCAAAAAAAACCAAGAACTATCTTTAAAAAAATCCTGACTTGGGAAGACACAATGCACTCCAACTATGTTCCATTTCTAACTGTACTCTAATTGCAATCTAATTTGCTGTAAAAAATACTAATAAAGAGGAAAAAAACCGACATTCATTTTGATGCTGTCTGGATGCTCTGAAAAGATACCTGTGGACTGGTAGAGTACATCAGAATAGGGAAAAGCTTTTTCCTTTTGGCTGGTGCACATGCCTTCTGTTCCTCCTAAATAAGCAATTAAGCCCCAGCAAAAAAGGTTGGAAATGAATTAAGAAATTGAATTGAATATAACTGCCACCAGCTTGTTAGGGAAAAAAAACCCCAAAGCCTAACCCAACCAACCAGTTAGGAAAGCTTGTTTCTCTTGGCCTTGTGTCTTGCATTTGGATTATTTCATGCCCATTAGGACACTAGCTTCAATCAAAACTTTTCCCATGGTGTGGGTGGTTACAAAGTTGTTCATGAGAAATCACTGGTGGCTAATAATACAGTTTTATTTTTGATGCAACTCCTCCTCTCAGGAAGAAGATGTGGACAGTTTTGGGTTCCTATACTCTACCTAATTACCCTTACACCCAGAGCTCCTGGGACTCTGTACCTGTGCAATATCCCTTCGCCAAATCTGAATCCGTTGGCCAGCGTAAGTGTAAGTCACAAGGGGGAATAAACAGAAATATTCAGGCACACAGCATGTGATTATATAATCCTCTTTTTCACAAGGAGCAAGTCTAAAAATATTTCAAAAATCAGGATACAAATTAACAGAAGGATGCAACTTAAAAGTAAAGCTAGAAGACTTACATCACCCCTGCAATTACTGCCTTTGAGGTATTTAAATTGGATTTCAGTGTTAATTACACCAGAAAAAAACGGCTAGTGCCATGCAAATTTTTGGAAGGCAATGAAACAGGAGAAAACAGACTGGAGGTGATAACAGGTATAAATGGGGAAAAGGTAAACTTAAAAAAGGAAATTTCTCCTATTTGTGGAGCAAACCTCTAATACTTCCAGGCTATCCTAAATCCTCCTGTGGCTCCTGCCCACATCCTGTAACAACTTTAATGGCTTATGCTCCCTCCTTCATCCTGTTTATAATCCTAGTCCTGTAGCTCACTTTTAAACATTTCAGTAATCCCCACCCCTCCTGTCAGGGATATGACTTCCCGAATTTTGCTGAAACAAACACTAGCTCACCCGTCTCAGTGCGGCTCTTACCTTGCTCCCCGTGCCCCCACCCAGCCACTGCACGGCCCCCCACGGTCCACAGGCTGAAGAATAGAAACAGATGCTTCAGCACTGCCCAGCACTCGGCATCTGTTCCTCAGGCTCTTTGGTAGCAGAGAAAGACTGGGAAGCTACAGAACGTTTAGCACCTATCCTGTCACCTCCTATTCAAATTATAATCAGTAGCACCTCCACAAAGAACAAGTGGTTAACTACTTCACCTAAGGCATTCACATCTGGCACAAGCCTCCGCCTATCTGCTATGGGGTGGGCTTATTTTTAAAGCTTATTCTGATGAAAAAGCTCATGGTGTCTCCAAAACCAGGTGCTTCCTACATAACTTGTTTCTAAAACTGAACACTGCTTCAACGCTGCCTGAAAAAATTTCTTCTTGTGATATAATCAGGAACTGTACAGGCTCGCAGGCTGCCCATGAACCAGTTAAACCAGCAACCACAAGACTGAAAAATGACAGACAGCAGAAAGCTTTGTGAAGAAAGGTGGGAAAAACCACCTCAAGCTATTTCTGCACTGCAGAATCCCGAGGTGCTCCCCAGCTCCCAGTGAGGATGACTCCTGAATGCACACACTCCTCTCCATCACCGTTGGGAGGAAAGACCCTGTTAATGTTAGTTTCACAATTAGAAAACCGTTCACTACGGCATGTGAACAGGGAGCAATATCCCTCACAGACCTCTCTGTCTGGTGCTTAGCCTAGGAAAGTGCACTGAGGCATGACTTTCCCTTCCACAGCTGTCCTGAGGCAGAGGAAATAAACAGGTGAAGCCATTTTTACCTGGAAAGGAAAGCACAGTCCTTTCCAGACAAAGCAAAAAAGATGAAGACAGAGAATGTGATATGCCCAGAATATTTTCCCCTCAAGCTGTCAATCGGGATTAAATAAATATCCAGTTATTCTCACAACAACAGTAGTCATGCTCAAACATGACTTCAACCTCTCTCCTTTCTGGGGTTGTATATAAGCAAAATAAGCCACTGCCCTGAGACAAAAGATTTAAGGACATGGAGTGACATCCCCCAATCTCAGCCACAAATTCTACCTTCCTCTCGGCACCTGGACGACCAAGAGACAGTAAAGGTGCAGGATTAGCACACTCTCAGAGACCTTCCTCACTAATGTGCTGTTGCAGTCTCTGGGCTGTTTGTACGCAGCCCCTCATACCCTGTCACGGCAACAGCTCTGACGGGACTGGACGCCACCAGGGTGGGATTGATGAAAACTAAAACTCCCATCTTTTGAAACAGCACTGCCAACGTGTGCCATCTGTCCCCTCCCGCAGGACCGAAGAGGGACAGGCTGCGAGCCTCAGGCAGAGTTAACTCCTCTGTCGCAGACCAGACTCTTCGCCCAGCTTTTGCTGGGGTCATTTCCACGGCTTGCCAACCCCTCTCCAATGGAGCCCGTCCAGACCCTTGCCCGCCCCCAGTCCCTGCATTTCCCACGGAGAACTCTTCCACTGCATCACTCTGTGTAGCCCTGCCATCATCTCCCAGTTTCTGACTGTCCGTGGGGCTGCCAGCTCACGACTTAGTTCGGCCACACACCCAGCACATCACTCCGCTTCTCCTCGTTTGCCTCCCAGCCGCCTTTGGCCACGATTTTAGCATTACCTACAGCCTTTTCTGATGCAACGTTACGCACTGAAGGAGGCGGCAACGCGAAAAACCGGCGGCGGGCGAGGAAAGGCAGGAATAGACCCAGCGCCCAAGGGGAGAGAGAAAGGGGGAGAGAGAGGGAGAGAGGAAGGGAGGGAGGGTAAGACCGCACCGCCCCTCTCGCCGTCCCCCGGCCCGCTTTACCATGGCATCGTAGCGCAGGAGGTTCATGAAGTGGGCCGCCTCCCGGCCCTTGAAGCGGGAGAACCACACGGTGCCCTGGTACTGGTCCCCGGCGTCCAGCAGCAGCACGTTGCGGTGCGCGGCGCGCTCCGCCGCCACCCGCGCCGCTCTCCGCGCCACGCCGCCGAAGCATCCCGGCGCTCCGGCCGCGCAGCGC
>VZTG01005923.1:458272-573723 GCA_013397845.1 Melanocharis versteri
GCCGGCTCTGTCCGCGTCGCTCCTCGCCGCTCACTCGCTGTCCGCCCGCCCTCGGGGCTCTCCGAGCCCCAGGCAATGTCCTGCGCCCGCGCACGTCCCAATCCCCGCTGTCTCACCGATGTCCTTCATCCGAACACAGCTGCTGTCGGGTTGGAGAAGGGCTTTCAGCCGGCTGCTGGAGGTCAAACGGGATGAAAATCCAGCCAGCAGGGAAAGGACAAACTCCAATGCTCACAGAAAGCCTTAGTGAATGTTTAGTACGCTGAAAGGAGTTTCCAAGCCTTCACATGGAAATATTTGCCTCTCTCCTCCTCTTTCTCCAACGATGCTTAAAATAAAGACTGTTATTTCAGCCATAAAAAGAGTTACACTACTGTAAGAGTTGATTTAATTATAGCTCTAGCGGTTTTAGTGTGGATTCATGAGTTGCTTTCAAGATTTTCCTTCCGTGGCTAAATGGAAAGCTCTTAGTTGTGGTTTGGCAAATGCACAGTGAGGGGAAAATCTGCCAATGCCTTAAATAAACAGCTTGTTAGGGGTACAGCATAGGGTGACGATCTCTTGGATAAATCAGACTGACTGGGGGTCCCACCTGCTCCTTTAATTCATGCATTCACAGTGCAAGTCCCCATCTTCTTCCACTGTTAAACGACAAAATTATCTGGAGAAAGAAATTTTTCAAAGTCAAAGTGCTGTCACTTCTGTACACTTCCTCGAAACTTCTGGACAATCACACATTGTAAGGGGTGACCGACAGGTCACTTTTTCCCTTAAAAACAGAAGCTCCCCCACTGTGTGGAGAAGTGGTGGTTTCTTACAGCATTACAGAAGCTGAATGAGCTGCTGTCTCCTTATGTCATGCCCCAGTTTCCTGGGTACCCGAAGTCCAGGGAATGGAATCTGGACTCATTTGGTTTGTTTGTTTCCTTAGACGGCTGGAAAGTGAATGAACCTGTATTTCCTTCCATGATGGCTGTCCCCATGCTCCAATACGTGACTTGAATTAAAACAGCTGTGTGGTATCTTGTTATTCCCCTGATGACTGCACTGTGCACTGCCCATCCCGCCACAGGGGAATCCTTAATGGCATGGGCTGCTTGCTAGCAAAATCTGGAGTTGTGCTTCCTCCCCTCCTTTTTACATCCTCTTTGGCTACACTTTCTTCCTCAGCTGGCCTGTGCTGGCAGCCTGGCTGGAATTCTGTTCAAAGCCAAGACACATTTAGGTGTCCACAAGGAGGTGCCTACATGTGCTCTAGTTCACTTAAACTTTCACTGTGGCCAATGGAAATCTGGTTGGGACGGTCAGAGAGAGATCTGGTCTTACTGAAGTAGACACACGGGCTGGGATTCACCACTCCGACAAAGGTGCTGGTTTTGCTTGGTGGTCTCCAGGTTTCCTTCTAGTAAGGAGGATTTTGTATAGGTCTTGTGCCATACCTGCCAGCCTCACATGGCAGAGGTCTGGATGTCTGGCTGTCTCTTTTTGGACACCTGAGTGTCTCATGCCAGGGCTGGCCGCCCTGATATATTGCTCTTTAGGGTGCATTCCCTGTAGTGACTAAATCTCTGCTGACTTGGTAAGTTTGAATGCCTCACAATATGTTGAAAGTAAACACCGGTCCTCAGTTTAGTCACATCCACTGCATCCTGATGCCGTGGCCCTGCTCTAATCTGCTAGACAAATAGCTACACCATCATTACCAAGTGTCTCAAATCTGCTAGGAAGTCAGCTGTGTGAGAAACAAAGATAACTTTGGCCAGTCACTCTGCTTCTGGATGTTTGTGTGCACCAACACCATTTATCTCGTTGCCATCTGTCTGGCCTTGTTTC
This sequence comes from Melanocharis versteri, assembly GCA_013397845.1. Taxonomy (NCBI): domain Eukaryota; kingdom Metazoa; phylum Chordata; class Aves; order Passeriformes; family Melanocharitidae; genus Melanocharis; species Melanocharis versteri. The sequence continues at coordinate 460,106 of VZTG01005923.1, forward strand.
CTCTCCTCATCAACCCCTGTCACAGCCACACCATTTCTAAACAGATGCTGGTTCTGCCCACCACAGCTGCGTGCAAACACAGAGACACAGCAAAACCCCAAAGGAAGGAAAAAGTACTTGTATACACAACATTTTCTTTGGCTTGTACAGCACAACCCTGCCCCAAACGCCACAGAGCTCTTCACGTCTGGAACACGCATGCTTTAATCTGGTTGGGAAGAGTGTAGCAGAAACAGCCTGGGCTGTCCTGAATTGACCCTGCACCTCATGGAACAGGGTGGACAATGAAGCACTGGTTGGGGGTCATCCTGACACTTGTGTGCTGGCCTTGGCTGCTCATGGTGACTCTCTTAGGAAGCTTCTCCTTCTGATGCTATGAAGGTCTCACCTCATGTGACATCCATTTACGAGGTGATCAGATGCATAAATAGGCATCCTTTTGCTGTAGAAAGGGCTCTTTGATGATGCTGTTTTTATCCTGGAAAACAGCTTCTTGGAAATTAATTCAGGCAAGAAGAGGGAAAATACGTGGGATTAGCTTTATGCTAAAATGCCCTACTCCAGAATCATGTTGGGGTGCCCAAAACAAGGATACCTGAGCCAAGGGATGTGCTACTAAAACAAGATGCCACTGGATACCTAATCCATCTCTTCCTATCACTGTGTCTCCAGCCTATCACTGACGGTTTAAGGAAAAGAGTAACATTGCGAAAATGTACAGAAATAAACCTGAGATTGCTCGAACTGAAGTGAGAGAAGACAAGAGAGCATCAGAGAGTGTCTGTCTAGCAAGTCTATGAGAAAGAGAGAGAGCCAAAGAGAGGGAAAAAAGAGCTTGATGTGTAATGTAGTTGACTCCTTCCTTTCTTCCCTACTGCTCCTCTGAAAGAAGTGATAAAGACTTGCTCCAGGATGTCAGTGGCATATCCCATGACAATGGAGATCGGTCTTCATATTCAGCGCTGGCATACATCTCAGAAAAGCTCTTCTGAAGTTTCTTTAACCATCTCCAAACCTCTTACACAGGACGAGTTCTGACATGGGCAAGTGTTGCAAACCTTGGTTGGTGACCTCCACAGCCAGCCAGCAGCACCTTGAGAGACCATGGGTATTACCTCTCCTTTGTTGTTTCCCTCTATGAAGTCGGTTGCTCTGTATTGTTCTTCTACGTCACTCAGCAGAACTGGATCGGAAACAAATTCTTGGTCTTACTCTGGAGCCCAGTGTAGGAACAAAGGCTAATTTATATATCTTGACTTTAGGGTTCAAATGTTGCTAGAAGAAATTTCTTGAGTCCACACAGAGCTTCCGATAAAAGGCTTGTTTTGTCACTGTATTCCTTCCTGGCATCTCTGTTGCAGTGCCTAGAAGCTCACATCAGATATTACAAAATACTCGGTTTCCAAATATTCTGGAATGGGCCAAGACAGGGCAACTCAGCTGCACTGGATGCAGAACTCAGAGCACTGAGGCCAAGAGAGTCCTCTCTTCAGGGACTGGCTCTGAGATGACTAAGAGCTGCCACAGACCCTGCCAGCCAGTTGGGCAAATGTTCCACATGGGTGGAATTTCTCATGCTCTACCACAAAGATTCCAGGGTGGTCTGTCTTAGTAATCTACTAAGCTGCAAGGAATGGTGATTCACAGCATTTCTTTGCTTGGAGGTATTACAGGAATAACCAGACTTCATTCTTCAGCCTTGACATAGGCTGTCCTTCTAGGTGTGTGATGGAGGGAATCTGAACTGAGTGAGAACTCAGAGAAATAAACTGTCTCAGCAGACTACAGAAGGCTGTCAGGGACATAAAAAATGTCCTTGGCTTCTCATATAGCTCATCACCTCCATGCATATCTTCATTTTGCCCTGGCTCACATAATCTCTGAGACATGTTGTAATTGCTTTTCCAGGGCTGAACAAAAGCGTGCCCTCCTTGGGCACACTCTCATGCCTGTGGTAATGGGCCCTTAGGTATGTCTTATATGACAGAACAATCCCCCACACTGTTCTTTCCCTCAGTGAATCTTTGGACATCATTCCCATTTCCATCCTGTTGCAGTGGGGACCCTCATCTACTGCCTCTCCCTTCTGTGTCTTAGAAGTGTGAATTTTCATTGCGATGTTTAGTCCAAACAGACTCAGTCCCTTTTGATGCAGCTATGTTTTTTTCTTTTCTCAATATCACAGAATTACAGAAAGGCGAAGGTTGGAAGGAACCACAGTGGGTCATGTGGTCCAACCTCCCTGCTCAAGCACAGGATTGCATCCAGATGGTTCTTGAATATCTCCAGTGAAGGAGACTCCACACCCTCTCTGGGCAATCTGTTCCAGTGCTCAGTCACCTGCACAGTAAAGAAGGTCTTATATTCATGTGGAACTTCCTGTGCATCAGTTTCTGCTGATATCACTAATTGTTGTTAGCCTTGTGGCATTAATTGATGTAATATCTACTGCTTTACATCCGGTATAGTGATTTTAATTTAATAAAATCAGAAGGTACTTTGCTTTCATTGAGGATAATTCACTACTCCGTGCATGTGATTGAGGAGATAGGGAAGGGAGAGTATCTATTGCCCCTAATTTTTGGGGGGAGCTCTATAATGAGGTTTCTCAGGCAGTATGGCTAGTCAGAAATGTGCAAAAAAACTCTAGAAAAAGGCTCCTTCCTTTCCATAGTAGAGTAGGTCTGAGTGGGAAGGTGCCAGTGACTCATAGCGTCCCTTCCAGCTGGTACGGGACAGTCACTACTTCTTCCCTTAGAATGGAACAGCAACCACGTGCAGTTGGTGGAACCCTGTGCTGCTGCTGAAAGCAGATTTAACTTCCTCAGTCTCTGTTTCCATTTCCATGGCACCTGCATGTAATGGTTCACTGTAGAAATTTCACCAGTACTCTTTAGACCTCCTGGATGCAGTGCTAGATTCAGCCATGGATCTCTGACATATACTGCTTCACTTCTACTTGACTGAAACCCTTATGATACTGGTATTATGAGTATTTATTACCTGTTCTATAGAAGTGCTTAGTTTCTAACCCAAGAGGTGTCTTAGATGTTAGGTGTTACACAGACAGCACATAAAAAAGAGCCCCTAGGCCAGAGTTTACAGTCCAGATTAAGAGTACATTGAGCAGGCTGTTAAACAAAGAACTGTCTAGGGAAAAGTATCAGGTAGGAAAAAAAAAGGGTCTGGAAAAGATAATGCAGGACTCTAAAATAAAACAAGTTTTGAGATCAAAGTTGGGGTTTACTTACACCTTTATTGTTTGGTCAGAAAATAAAGTTTGGAAATCAAATTCACCAGATAGCTAGTCTATTCTGGACTGACCTGGTTAGTTGGGTATTTTGCACCTGCCATTAATAAAGTACATTGGCTGTGACAAACAATGTGAAATATCATAGTAATTTTTAAGCCATGAAGCAAAATACCTAGTTCTTACAAAAATTTTCTCTGACAAAGCAGCTAGCAAGTAGACACAGAGAGAAAAGTGCCCTGCCTGTCACGGACACCTACTTTGGAATAAAATCCCTACTGACTGGAGTAAGTCTAGATGACTAAAACTAGGTCAGATGAATCCTGTGTTGGCCATACAATATCAATTTCTCTTCACTGTGTATGTGTTATGATCGGGTTTTAATTAGAAGATCATAAAATATGCTTTTCAGTTGGACTTCTGATTCATGTGCAAGATGGACAATGGAATCCCTCACTGCTGCACCCTCAGTGTTACCAAAATGTTATTTAATTTCTAGACCACTTCTCTGGAGTAATGTAGTGATGTCATCATCACCATTTTATAAATCAGGGATTTATGCTGCACAGAAATTAAGATTAGAATTGTCACCTTCCCCAGCTTCAGTCTCCCAAAACATGGCTTTCCAGAGTACTCAGGAGGGCGTAGTCCTTGTCTCAAGCATGGTACAGCTTGAGCTGTAGCCTTTGGTAGTCCTACACACTGCACACCACTGATCCTCAAGTCAAGCACCCTATGACATGATCACCGCTTAGAAAACAAAAGTGAGCATGAAAAGCAGAAGAAAACAAAAGCGACTAGCAAAGTTTCACTAAGTGAATTCCCAGATATCATGGCAAAGCTGGGAAGGTGCTAAGGTGCTGAAGTAAAGTGCGGTTATTCAGGGTTTGTCCACTGACTATAACCATGACATCGTCCTTCTATAAACCTCTCTCCTCATGTCTTATGTCCTTTGTGTTTCTGCAACAAATGAGGTATAAAGGGAGGGAAGTCACCCTCCTTCACTGTACAAATCTGATCACCCCTAAAACAAGCTTTTTTCCATACAGAAAATGAAACAGAATTCCAGTGGAAAAAGACCCGGATGGCCATGTACTTCAAATATCCATCATAATGCCTTTTCACAGAGGATTGCGTAAAATCCTCTGACTGTCCCATTCCCTGACTTTTCTAGATTTGACTGCAAACTGAAGAAGGTTTCAAAAAAATAATTTTGTCTGCAAAATCCCAGTTTTTTTAAAAAAGAAAATGAGGACAAAAAATCGTAAGTTCTATCACGTGGCAGCATCTTAGTATCTCCATGATACCACAGTTGGCTTGGGACCTCTAAATCCACAGTATTGACCTCTTCCTGGTGACTTTTTTCAAAAAGAGAGACAGCAACAGCATGTTTTCATCCTTGATAGGACAATATTATATTATGTCAGACGTGGGGTTTCAAAGACTTGCAGGAAGCAGAATAGTGCCTCATATGCATCCCAAGGCCTCTACAGAGAGAGGGGCTTTACTAGTTAACAGAAGATCCTTTCTGCTTATTCCTCCTCTCTTTGATCCCACCTGTCTCATCTCTTCTAGTACGTTTTTCTATTTCCTGTGTCTGGCTCCAGGTACTAATCTCGTTCTCTTTGCCTGTACTTCCTCTAATTTCATTCTCTGCTCTGTCAGTCCTGTGAGTTCATTTATTTCCAATGTCCTGCCCTATCACCAGGCTACCAGTCAACTCATTATTTCTTTGGCTAACCCTCCACTCCTCCCCATGTGCCTGGCCTGGATCTTCCTGGCTCCCACTTCCAATTCCAGTCTCTGATTCTTTCTCCTACTTTCCATCCCAGTACACAGTCAATCATTTAAGAGCATCTAAGTATTATTCAAAAGTCAAAAATGGAAAGATGCAATTAGTCTTCTGAGAGATTTGTCTGCAACAGACACCTACTATTTTATTGGTAGGCAAGCGGTTTGCAGCCTCCACGCTCGTGCACAGTTAGTTCATCCAGGGTGGTGCTGCACTCTGCTGGAAGTGTCTAGTTCTGCTACTTGCATTTTTCGGTCTGCTCTCCCCTATTTTCCTGCAATTAGTTTGCATTTTTCAGTACATTTCTGCTTTGTAGCATTGATTTTCATGAGAGCTGACTGACATCCCTCTTTCTGATTTGCCTTCCATTATACTCAGATTCTAAGTCATAGGAAAATCAGAGAAAGATAGAAAGACATCTGACCATCCAGGTGTTTCCTTTGTGTTAGCCAGTCCCCAGTTCTGCAAGTGCCATCTCCTGTGAGAATTCTCTGTAGTCCAAGCCCCTTTGACCAAACATCCCAACTATGATAGGCTCCAGGCATCTTCCTGTAGTTCCTCTTCTTTAGAAGCACCGCTAAGGAAAAGTCTGCATGAAATTTGCAAACAATCAAGGGCTCAACTGGTCTAATTAAAACAGAATGTACTGAGAATGTATAGGAAAACCAGAGTGGACTGAAAGGACTTGTCTGAGCTAGCAACTAACTCAGTTTACTCAGTAAATGTCGGGCTACGGAGGTACATCTTGGATTCATTACAAAGGAAGCAATATCTTACTTGTCCTCCGCTCCTATCCTCGGGCAGCTGTCAGCAAGACAATCTCTTCCTTCCTCTCCTTTCTGATCCTCTTGACTACAGTGTCTCAGAGACACAGCCTCCAGTGTCCGACATTTCTTGCCCCTACTGCTCCCACAAACACCGTTCCTTTATAGCCTGTGACCACTTTTGATGTTCCAGTTGTGACAGATTTCATTGCCTTATAACATGGGCTGGTCACAGTTGTATTTCAACAACGAAATGTCTGCACCATCTGGGATAAGAGTCTCTCTTCTCTCTACAGTGGTTAACACCTTCTAACATGACCCCCATCCCTGCCCCCTCCAGCTAACTCTGGAGTTATATTTCCCAATTTCCTTTCTCAGAACTTGGCATTTCAAAAGCCTCTTTGATCTTGCCATCACCTCAGCATGCCTGAAGGGTAAAGATGTATAGACCATGGTTTGCATGTCAGTCTCCCCTCATTCAAGGTGTTGGACTGGCTAGGTTGATTTGTCCATAAAGCAGCAAGACTGGTATTTTCATATCATTTTATTATTGATACTTCTCCACAACACTGACGAATTATTGACAAATTAAAGTCCATCCATCCCAGTGACTAGGGAATTCACTGCCTTTTGGTCCAGAGAGTTCTGTTTCTGGACTGCTTTTAATTCTGCATTTCTCATATCTATTGCGCTTGATTCATGATTGCCCTGAATCGTCAGCAAATCAAAAGAAGATTTCAGGCCAGGGGAACGACAAGCAAAACAAAAGGTACAACATTGCACTTCTGACTCCTTTTTTATGGCAGAAACAGGTATGCAGGATCTGAAAGGCCTCACCTATAAAGAGTAAGTCCAGTCAAACTTTGGAGAATAAATTTAAACCATGTGTTCACACAGGAATGGTGTCATACTACCCAACTGATAAGTTAAGAGTCACTTAAGAGTACAAATGGCAGTAATTTTGCTTCTCCAGTGCTTTGCAGCAACAAAAGGCAATATTTTATTCTACAGAAACCCAGGAAAATTTCAAATGATAAAGTTTTCACCAGAGGACAACCTCAAAATTTTGTCGTCTCTTTCCCTGGCTCCAGCTCAGGTATTTTCCTTCTGACACTGTTCATAACATAAGCACTTCACCAAGGGCCATGAACACAGGAAGGATCCAGTAGGCATCTTCTTTTACCATATTATTTTGCGTACTCATGAGCCAGCTGCTGTTTCTGAGCTATTCCCAAACAGTTTAGCTCCTCTTAGAAAACTATCAGTATTTCTCCTTAGCCCAATTTTTTTACCACTCATCTCACATTTTGGAAACAGATTTTATCTTGTAGATGCTACTGCCATAGCTAAACAGCAAGAGCAGGTATTGCACACTGCTACGTCTAAATACCAGCGACACTGAGATTTCAGGAGAGAACTGGGATCTTGTGGTATTTGTGATGCCAAATAGTGTTCGTGATATTTTAATGATGATTATTGTGACGATTATTATCCCACTAGACAATGCTTACATTTGGAACAAAATGTCAAGCTAGAAGGGTCAGTTCCCATTAATCTTAATGGAAAAGTGTTTTGGAGAGATGCTAAGAGCATAACCTATTTCACCTCTTAGATTTTTTTTTTTCTTAATTTGTAAGTGCACATAATTTTGAATTTTAGCAAATTTATTCTTAAATTGGTGGAAAAGTGTTAAGGTCAAAATGAAATTTCTTTTCCATTTTTAGTGTGCCTGTTTTATTTCCTATTCAGATTATTTGTTCATGAAAATATCTAAAGCAGTGCCCTTCGGCTAGTTTTAGAGCAGGACTTCCAGTTTTCTGCTACAAACATTTCCTGCAGAGCTATAATGCCACTTGCCTGGGATGTGTATATGCAAGTCACCCACCAGGCTCACAGATGACAGCAGCCCTGTGGGTGACAGCAAGAGAATTGCAGAATCAATTAGTCTGGAAAAGACCTTTGAGCTCATCAAGTCCAACCTATGGCTGAACACCACCTTGTCAACTAGACCATGGCACTAAGTGCCACATCTGGTCCTTCCTTTAACACCTCCAGGGATGGTGACTCCACCACCTCCCTGGGCAGCCCCTTCCAATGTCTAATCACCTTTTCTGTAAAGAATTCCTCCTAATGTCCAACCTAAACCTCCCCTGGTGCAGTTTTAGAATATGTCCTCTTGTCCTGTCGCTGGTTGCCTGGGAGAAGAGGCTGACCCCCATCTGGCTACACCCTGATTTTAGGGAATTGTAGCGAGTGATAAGGTCACCTCTGAGCCTCCTCTTCTCCAGGCTAAACACCCCCAGCTTCCTCAGCCACTCCTCATAAGACTTGTGCTCCAGACCCTTCCCCAGCCGCACATGGGAAAATGCAAGAAAGTACAAAATTTACGTGGAGGGGCATTTAGGCGAGAAGGCTGGATCTGGACTCAGATGGATTCGGATCAAGCTCCGTGGGGTTCCAAGGACGCAGCACGGCCCCGAGGCTCGGCACTGGCACCCCAGGGATGCCGTCGGCGGCGGATTGCCGCGGGCAGCGGCCGCCTCGTCCTCCCCGGGGCTGAGCTCCGGAGCCAGGGCTGGCAGCGGCGGGCGGCGAGCCCTCCAGCCGGGAGAGGCGATGGCTCTGCCGGCTCCGAGCTGCAGGGGCTCGGTGCTCCCTCCTCTGCCTCCTTCTCGCAGCCCGGGGTGATCGCGGCGGCGGCTGAAGCTTTGGGGCGGGATGGCCATCGGGAGCGATTGCCCGAAACTTCGTCAGACGGCATGTGGCTAACTGGGGGCCGCGGGCAGCTGGGGGCACACAGCAGTGGGTTTCCCTTTCCCCGTGGCTAGGGGGGAATTGCAGCGCCTTCCTTGAGGGGCCGGAGCCGGGGCAGGAGCGGCCGGGGCAGAGCCCCTCGCCCACCTCGGCCGAGCAGAGCGCCTGTCCCCTCCCGCTCTCGCCCCAGAGCATCTTCTCCGGGATGTAGAAACCCCTCAGGGACAAGGGCTTGGGCAGTTTTTCCCCAGACGCAGGCAGAACGAGCGGCAGGAACCTCCTTTGCCTGCGAGGCAGATCCCTAGGGGCCCGGAGGCGCTCCCGGCAGCGCGCCCGCTGCTCCGGGGCTGGCCAGGCTGCTGGGCTTCACACGGGAGCGCCAGGGCTCTCCACGAACGGATGTGCTGAGGACACGCCTCGTACTCCATCCAGGCCAGGGTCTGGATAATCCCGGCCTGCGTCTCAGCTGGCTGCAATTTCACCTGGAAAAGGGACACTGCAATCATAGTATCCAAAAATTGCCTATTTCAGAATATTTGGGGTGCTATGGTATATGCGAAACTCGAGTAAAATCTGCCACAGAAAAGCTTTCTCCTGGTTTCTTTCATCTGAAGCTGTTATCTCCTCCTGCTTTCCTCACAAGAGGGAAAATCTAAAAATGACATTTGGTTTAGATCTTAGCAATAACAATAAAATAAAGTATCAGTGAGAGAGCAGAGCTCATGTGTGTCTCTGCTAACAGGGTGCAACAGACCTAGGGCAAAACGGCCTTTCTACATCAGCAGCAGTGATGGAGATGCGGTGAAAATGCACACAGCTCCCTCTTCCACAGCCACATTCCTTGATGCCACCCATTACCCTTTGCATGCCTAAGGAGATGGGTTTTGCTCTGAAACTCGTCAGTTTTTGCATTCATAACTTATTAAACAATGTGCAATTCTTAGTATTTTGCCTTTTTTAAGGGTCTTCGGGTAGTCAGTATTAGTATTAATTACTGGTAACTCTAAGGTGCAGTTTATGAGTATTGTAGGGGCTTGGATACCTCAAATTTGTGTTTATATTTTTTTGGTGTATAATAGGGAAAGTGTGTGTTTGAGACCAGTTTGGGGGCATTTTGTCTCACCAAAGACGTTAGCTCCAGTCCTGCTACTCCAGTGGAAGGCAGAGATATTACCAGATACTGGGCACAGTCATTGTCTTCACAGAAAGCTCCAAGTCTCTGACGCTTCTCCAGCTCCCGAATCAGTTTGGAAAGGGCAGTTGATATTAGAGGTGATAAAATTTAAAATTCTGAGCAGCCTGAAGATGTTCAATACCTGACAGACAGGTAAAGTAACAGATGAAGGAGAAAAAAATATTTCCTGTTTTCTTACAGTTGTGTTGTGATCGTCTAAGGATGTAAATGAGGCAAAGTTTGCGGAGAGCATCAACATGTTTAATTAGATTAGCTTATAGAGCTAGAAAAATACATAAAAGCTCTTGAGCTCTTACATGCACGTAAGCACTTCTTAAGAGAGTTTACCCGTTTTCCCCAGTTATATCTTTCTTAATATTCAGCTGAATATCTGAATTTTCAGGTGTCTGAATTTGTCAGAGCCTTTCAAGACCTTTCTCAGAGCTTGTTACACAAATTTTGCAGTTTATGTCTTCAATTTCTTCCAATTTATTTATTTTACAACTAGATGTATGCATATGCAGTGCCCTGATTGCATCCCTAATACCAATATAAATTACAGGAATGGAAAGAGAAATATGCCGAAAGTTATTTCCAAGAAAACAAAGTTGATTATCATAGTAGTTAAGCATACAGAAGACTGTAAATATATGGTGCAGGAAGTGAGAACATTTTCCAGTCAACTCCTACTTCCCAGTAATTGCTGCTATCCATCAGAGGGCACTCCTGATCCTGCAAAGAAATAATGTGGTTCGCTAGAACAATAGTGAACAGCCAGACTTTCCTAATCTGGAAACATGCTTTACATGATTTATATCCCATTGGCATCTGGATTATGAGTCAACAGATGATAAAGTCAGATATTTATGACACCTCCGTTTACCACCCTTTACAGCACAATGCTAAATATCGTATAACTGATGCACTCGATTTAAAAGTCACTTGCAGCATAGTAGTTCTAGTGATTTCTTCACAATTTAATATGGTGCTTAGCCCAGGCTGTGAGGGAAGTTTGCTAGAAGCAACGATTAACAATAGGGCCTGTGTTTCTTTAGCAATGTCCTTAGTGTCCATGTAAGAGTGTTAGTCTGGGTCAAGATGCCGAGTCTGCTGTAGTGCAGTCTGTTCTTACTGACATTCACCTAGGAGCAGCTTGTCTGGTTGTGTGTGAGGGGAGGCAGACAGGTTAGGTGTGTGACTAGCAGAAAAGTTTGGTAAGCTTTAATATTTCCTTTATTATGGTCTTATACCCCTATGAATTTTGCCTTATATGTCCTTTTGTATGTGTGCTTTTTTTTTCCTGTGAGAAACATTCCTAAAGTATGCATTTCTTTTCCTTTTTTTTTTTTAATGCACTTCTATCCCGTCTTTGAAGGGGAGCACTTTTTTCTCCTTGCAAAAGCAAGAACTTGAAAACAGTTTCTGTTACTTGAAAACAGTTTCTGTTTCTTGAAAACAATTTCTGAGTTTAGAACAGAATGTTCACAAAAACAAAAAATCAACTACTGGAACTTTTCTTTTTCCCTTTCCATTGACAAAGGGGTTACCTGATGACACCTCTGACTCTAAGACAGGCATAAAAAGCGGGGGGGCGGGACCTGTTAAACCTTATTTTTTACCTCCAGCCTCAGCCCCATGCTGTTGTGATGGTACAAACTAAGCTGATATCTAGCTTTACTCAAAATCCCAAATTGCATCCCAAATCAGTGTGTCTCCAGGAGAGTTCTGGTGAGAGTTTTCTGGCTTTTGCCACTGCTGCTCTGTGTCAGCTGATGGCTGGAAAGCAAATGTATGTAGGCATCTTCAGAGGTGGTTTTCAAGTTGCCTGGAGTGCAAAAGGGAAGGATGTCTCCTTCATATTGTCATAATAGGCTTATTAAACTAGACTTTACTTCTCTAGAACTAATTTGCATGCTAAGGCATTGGGCAAATAACATGACAGAGGTCTGATTACTTATTGCTGCGTCTCATATAAATGACAGAAATACCCAATATGAGAGTAAAGTTTGTTTTTTATGACTAAAACGATCTTGTTTCCTGTATGTAACTTACTGTTGAGTCTTGGGGTTTTAGGAAGTGTTGCTGTTGAGTCAGCTCTCTGTTTCTGTTTACGGTGTAGATTCAGAAATGCTTTTAACTGAGCAAACTCATCCAGAACTTTTTTTGTGGCTTATTAAAATATCTTTACTGATAGCAAAGAATATGAAAACAAAGTGTGGGTTGGGAGTACGTGCCAAAAGTATATTTCTCTTCAACCGGTCAAATATTTCCAAGCTGGGAACAAGAAACATTTTTAATGGCCTGGCACACTCACAGGGAACCGCCTGAGGAGTGTGTGTGTGTATACACTGCGCTCCCAAAGGTTGACTGGAAGCTTGTAGGAATGGATAGCCCCTGCACTGGGTGGGATTTGGCCTGGATCAAGCATGCATGATGGCTAAGGTGAGGAGAGCCAAGCAATTGTCACCTGCTGGCAGGATACTTGGACTCTTTGCTTTGGGCCATGGTCAGATAACCTAAATCCCACCTCATCCCCTCTTCCTAGCCTGTGGGGAGAGCCAGGAAGCTTTGATGGCTTCTGGAAAGCAGCCCAGAGACTATAAACAAGGCACTGAGCAGGGAGATACCTAAAGGAATAGGGAAGTGGAGTTAGTTTTGCTCAGTAGGAAACATGGACAGAATGTCCTGACATGCTGAAAGCTGAGATTTGGGTGGAATCACAGCTATTAGAATGTGGTTCTTCTGTTCCATAGTTGTTTCTCCCACCTCAAGGAGGGAAGTACACAGCTGAACTGCTGAAGAAGAGGCCAAAGTCAGTCACATTGCTCATGAGAGTGTTAGTACCCACCATAATCCATGCAGTCAGGGGCCAAGAACTGCTGTAGACCGTAAGCTCTGTGTGATTAGAAAAACACAGACCTCCTATCTTGACATAAGTTCTAACCTTCCCTTAGAAGGACAGTACAACAGATTCTCTGTGGTTCAGACTTGCAGATTACTACCTATTTGTTTTTGACTTTTTTCCTCCATGGGAAATTATGACGGAGAACTCTTGTAATTACTTGGCTAGAAAATTACTTTAAACTGTCTGTTGTTGCTGTCTATTTTGAAAGTATTTCTCTTATCAGTGTCTCCTTTCCCCCCATATTTTCCTCACACTTTCACAAGATTTATTTAATGCTTGTCTGCTGGAAAGAGTTGTGCAGGGGATTTCTGCTCCTCTTAAATCAAGGGCAACGGTCATAAGACTTAGACTGCATCTGATCATAGAGCTGTTTTTTGTATTTCCTTGAAATGACCCATTTGTGGAGAAAAATGATCCAGGAACAATGACATTGCTTGAAATGCAGAGGTGAAGTCCACCTGGAAATGACCTCCACAGGATTTGGTGTGGTGATAGCAGCCATTATAGGCCTCATGGTCTGCCACCCTGTGCTGTCCCCAGAGCAGAGTTAACAGCAGAGGGCTGTTGGGGCACAACAGTTTCTGCCATCTCCGACGAGAGAGACCATCTAGGGATGGTCACCTCTGGAACTGGGAAAAGGCACAACCTGGGGCACTGGTGTCTCAGACTGGCTCAGCTGGGCCTCTCAAAGGCTGGACCACAAATCCCAAGCAGAGTAAAGCGGTTGTTCAGTGTCAGTCTTCCAAGAAACCCTGATGAAGCTGATCTCATCCTATTTGTCATAACTACAGAAGTGAGGTACGGGGTTGGCTGAAACATTGGGAGTGTAGAGATGCTGGAGGGGGACAAGTGGAGGGCTACCAAGGTGGCCAGAAGCCTGGAGGACACGCCCTTTACAGAATGGTGAAGCATGCTGTGCTTGTAGAGCCTGATGCAGAAGCAGCTATGGGCAGTTTGGAATTGCTTGAAGGCGAGCTATGGAGATGATGAAGCTAAACCTTTCTTCATCGTTTCAAGCAGCCAAAAAGGGGTCACAGCATCAAATTATGACTGCAGAAGTTAGAATGGAAGCTGGGAATAATCTTTTTGCTTTGGAGCATTGGAGCAGGGTACCCAGAGAAGAGGCAGGACATGTATCCCTAAAGGTTTTCAGGACCTGACTAAAGAAAATCGTGGGCGCTTGGTCTGATGCTGGTGATAGTCCTGCAGACAGGCAGCTGAACCAGATGACCTCCAGAAGACCCCTCCAGTATCAGCATTTTGGTGATTGTGTGAGCAATGTAAATTTTTTTCACAAAATCACAGAATCAATTAGGTTGGAAAAGACCTCTGAGATCATTGAGTCCAGTATTTGGCTGAACACCCTCATGTCAACTAGACCATGGAACTAAGTGCAACGTCTAGTCTTTCTTTAGACACTTCCAGGGATGAGGACTCCACCACCTCCCTGAGCAGCCTGTTTCAATGCTTGACAACCCTTTCGGCGAAGAAATTCCTCCTAACGTCTATCCTGTCCAACCTTTTTGCACAAGATTGACTTTAAAAAAACATTTGCGAGCAACTCAGAAGAGGTGATTTTTTATTTAAAAACTATACCCTGAAGTGTTCACAGAAAACTTACAACACTGCTTCTCAGTCTTTTAAACAATGCCAGTGTAGCTGTAGGCTTTGATTAAAATTATTTTCATTTTGAATAATCTTTAAAATTAAGTTCTGTCACTTAATTCACACAACATAAAGAATTTTTCTTTACTTTTCTTTCATACCACTGAATAAGCACTGTAGTTGATTAGGTATTTCACCCTATCTAGTATGAGTAGCTGCTGCACATGCATGTGTGTGCATATATAGGATATCTCTAGAAAGGATAAATGCAAATATTTTTTCACTCAGCAGACTGCTAGCTCTCAGTTGTCACCTCATAACTATAAATAATAGCTTTGGAGTTAGGTATATTTCAGACAGAGGCACAGAAAGAGCAAGCAAATAGAGTTATTTTTTTTCTGTGTCATTGGCACACCATTGTTCCGCTGTGGTCAGTGGTAGGATGTACAAACAGTATTTCAGATTCCATAGGAACCTGTTTCGTATTTATACTAGGCTAGCATCATGTGTTACTCGACCGACCGGAGGGATGGGAATGATAACCAGCAGCTTTCTTGGGCAAGAAGGAAGAACTCTTCCATAGCTAATAAAGAGGCAGAAACTTGAAACAAAATTGGACTTAGATATATGCTTTTAGAACTTGAATTTGCCTGCATCAGCTAAGTTTTGTCATAGCAGAAGTGCAAAGAGGAATGTGAGAACGCTTTCACCAGGTTGTCTTCATCTGGAAAAACAAAGCAAGAAAGTAATCAAATGTTAACCAGAAACGGAACATTAGCCACTTCTGTGAGTCTTTAAACATTAACATCTATGGAAGGAATACTGTATTGCTGAGGCTTTTCCTCAGTGCATTTGCAGGAAATGCCAAACCGTAATGCTCTCCAGTTAAAGACAATGAGTCCTGTGACAGAAGGAAAACACACATGTAAATAATAGATTTTCTTAATAAATTTTATTGAAGTTATCTTTGTTTGCTTGTATATTTGTTTGTTTGTCAATGCCAGCTTTTTGCTATAATCGTTTCTGTAGCATCACTCAAGAAATGCAATGCAGTGCTTGCACACAGCAGTACTCTGGCAGTGTCCTGCTGCTCAAATGCACCCCAGCTTGCTCCTGTTGCATTAAGGGTGTTTTAAAATGGGCCATCATTTACAGAGTCCATCTAAAGTAGTTCTCAACTGGCCCTGCAATGCGTCTTTATTACCATTTCCTCTGCTGTATATTTATCCTTGGAGAGTTACAAAATGCAAAGACCAAGTGGTTGTTCAGGTTCACTGAAATGCACAGGAAGGATTTTCACTGATAATTTCAAATTCTGCACTAGCTTCATGGAAAAAATACTTAATATCATTAGTAACGTGACCATGTAATTCCCCTTGCTGCTTTATGGTATATTTCCATGCAGTTTTAAAGACGGACAAGCCATTCTTGAGTCTGACATAACTTACTCAAAAATTTTGGAGATTATTTTTCATTATGTTAACCTGCCATCTGAGATTCAGAGAATAATTGCTGTGGATTTCTAAATTTGTATCGTGGCAGATTAATGCTTTGCAGTTTGCCTACACGAAGTTGAATTGGCAAAAAAAGTGACTATTCTGTTGTTACAGTGATGTCCAGTCAGCTTTGTGGTTGATAAGTGGACTAACCAGGCACAGAAGGTCATAAGGAAATACCGATCCATTGGGTGCACAAAAATTAAGAGCACCTTGTGCTCTTTCAAAATAAATTACTCCAAGTCAGTTTTCAGTTAAGATCCGGTTTTATCTTTAAATACATTCTTGTGGAAGTCTTCTTACATCAGTAATGGAAAGGCTAAATGACCTGCTCAAAAGTCACATTTCTGCTTATTTTATGCTTTCACTGTTATCATTAAGAGAATTCTTTGGACGCATTGCAGTAGAAATAGCTGGTGTTTTATGAGTGTATCTGTACTCTCCTATTTATTTCGGTACCAAAGGGCCAATGGCAGTTACGTACAGTAATGCAAGTTCTTAACGCTTAAGTCTGGTCCTGCGTGTATAATAAATGAGATCTACTCCGAAGAATTTGGAAAGCCAGGAGGTTGCAGGGTTAGCCTGCTACGAAATACCAGGGGACTGAGGCCCTGATCCCCAGTCCATTCTTATTTGTAAAAGCACTTCAGCACATATGTATCTGTAGGCATGTGTTTAAGACCCATTGACATCAATGAGACTTCAGCTGATGCTTAACCTCTGAGCATATGCTTAAGTTTCCTGCTGAATAAGGAGGGCCTTGAGCATATGCTTAAAAATACCCTGCTGAATTGCTGATCTCTCTCAGGCCTCTAGCCTGCCCCAAATACAAACCTTTACTTGCTCCACTAGGTCACTTGTTTTGGCTTGGGCTTCAGATTTTTTCTCTTTTAGCATTTCCTTTTCACTCAGCTGGCCAGATCTATTTTCTACAACCCCCATTATCGCACACACATGGTGTTCATTATCACTCCACATTGCTCCACATTACAAAGTGGAGTACCCAGTTGGTTAATTTAAGGCTTTCAGTGAAAGTGCTATCTATTTATAGTTTTCTGCAAATTTAAAATCGAGTATGGAAAAAGCTGTTGTCAGTTAAACAAACATGTTGTTTATATTCAGGTGCTGCTGGGATACAAACCTTTCACTATAATCTTTTCACACTCTCACTGTGCAACATTATTACTGCATTAGGTGGGATATTTAAAAGGTTCCAAAAATCCATTGTAGCTCTCTCAGGCTTTTGGATAAATTGTAATTACTCTTGGCCACAGTATTTAGTGCAGAAGATTTTCTCACCAAAAATACTGTGTTGTTAATGCTGATTTTTTATGGTGTTACTTTATTTCCACTGGAAATTTTCAATTTCCCCCAGCAAATACATCCAATAGTTTTTTTCATACTAAATCATGTTTCATAAAGAAATTTTTATGAATCATTTTCATTTATACTATTGGGGATTTTTCGCAAAAACCCTTGATACTTTGAATCAAAGTAAACTAAAACACTCCTTTAAAATTCTCAAAAATTTCCCATGATGAAAACCTGCAACTTCAAAGGAAGAAGTTCAAATAAAGATTTCTTTTTTCATTTGCCATGTGAAATAAAAAAATGCCACTTTTCTTTTGCTTATAGTTAACAATGCAAAATTTACCTGGTGTCTTTTACTACTACCAAGAGAATCTTGTGAAAGAATAAGCTAAATATAGGCTGACTATTTTGAATTTTTATGCAGTAGTCGTGTTAGAGGACTGACTGTGCTGATCCAAGTAATGGATGTGAAACCCCACAAAATTCATGGATCTCAACTTAAGTGCTTCTTAGGTCTAGTAAAGGCTCTAAAGGTGCCCGCAGCTCATGGTTTTCTGTTAGAACACAGAAAAATCTTAGCACGCACCTTGGTGCATGTGAAAAGATTAAACATTTCCCAATTCTAACAGTTGTCTTTGGAAATAAAAAAGATTATTTACTTAACTGTTGTTTTCATTATCTGATGTCCACTTTCAGATGTTTGCCATCGAACATTCATGACTACAGTGGTTTCTGCTGCACATACTGTTTGAATACATTTCTTGGACGAATCCAGAAAACCACCAATCAACGAACTGAAACTCGAGCTCCTACTCTACTTGTCAAGACATTCTGGATCCTCACGTTACATCAAAACATAACAAACTGCTAAGACCATTTCATGCTTTGTTGATTTCAAATAAACCAGAAGTACCCTGAAAAAGGTTTCCTCCAACTTTCGCCTGCATCTGAATTTGCCAAAATTCAGATGATTGGTGCACTTTGCTCTTGGCTTCAGTCACTGCAACTTACTAGTAGGGCAGTGGATTTTGTTTTCCTTGCAAATAAGGAAGATACTTTTTTTTTTTTCCACTGGAGAAGTGTGGTTCAGGCATAAGGAGATATTTGTATTTTGCTTCCCACACAGGCCCACACCGTTAGCCCGCAAGGTGTTGTCCCCGGCTGATGGAGCCTGAAGCTTCTATGCAGTGAGGGAATTTGCAATATTGTTGCAGGCAGACGGATTCCCTGCGAGTGCCAGGAGCTGTCATGATCAGAGTGGGTATCTTCCAGGACAGATGGAATCCAACACACATTTTATAAGATTTGAGGACAGATTGGATTCTTAATTCAATGAAAAATTCCTTCTGCCCCTTTTTTTTTTCTTTTTTTCCTGACTCAGCATATTGTTTGCAGCTGGACTGGAGTGGGAATGCCTGTGTAGAAGAGTTATATGACTTTTTGGAAAAACTAACTAGTATGGAACTAATTGCAGCCCACCCAAACCTAGCAGGAGGCTGGGTTTTCCTTTCAATTAAAAGCATTCTGCTAGAAGGCAGCACACAAGAACTGATGTGTGTGTTCTGGTGAACACTTAATAAGAGCTTTCATGGGCTTTGAAAAGAAAAAAAAGGTCTTCAGGGATGAAGGCAAGTAGGCCATGGAATTTAAAGGAAAATGTTGACTAAGGGGTCCAATTCCAAACCAAAAGCTGGGAATATTTTTCTTGAAAAGAATTTCTCATCTACTAAATAGAACTGAAAGGAAAATTAAAAAGGCCATTATTAATTGGACTGTTTTCATTTATTAGAACTTCTATAGCAAACTGGCGCTGCTGATCTTCTCAATCCCTCTTGTTAGCTAAATTTCTGGTTCCTGCAACTCTCTTGCTTATTTGGAGTCAGGTGAAAGACACTGACTCCATTCTGGTTGTAAGACAGATGGAGTTGGGAGAGCAATTATCTCTTAAAACATGGGGAGCTGTGATTTAGGACAGGAATTTTACTAAAGAAAGCTCAGGAACAGCTTGGCTCAGTTAGCAATTGTGTTTGTGCTCTTATTACTCGAATTACTGACAAAACCAACTCATCCCCACAAGGCTAAAGGATTTGGATTAAATATGGTGGAGGGGAGCTCTTCAAAGCATGCTGTCTTGTCTTCCAGATGGTAAAAATGAGGTTTGAAGCTGCCTGCTGTACAAAAGAAGTCGTGAGCAGAGAAGACAGGAGTGGAAATGAAGCTGTGGAACAGCAGGGGGAGGTGATCTGATCTTTAGTGAAAGATAGGCTAGAAATGGTGACGACTGAATGATTTACTCTCATCAAGCGGGATAGGGATCTTTCAAAAGGGCTGGTAGGCGGGGAAAGGTAAGAAAGGCCGAGGGAGTCTGTGTAGAGCTGGCTTCTGACGGGAAAGGGCCTGAGGAAGGCCCATGGTGCTGTGAGGCGCTGGCGAGGAAGAGCACAAGGTGCAGGTGAAAGGTGCCGGGCAGACTGAAAACCGATGTACGAGAAGCCCCCGTGACAGGGGGCCACAGGAATCTGCATACAGGGAAAGGACAGCTGGAGCCTGGTGGGTTAGAGGTGAGCACCACAGCTCTATCGCTGCTCTGGCACAGCCGTGGGCAGCGGGGACCAGGAGACCTACTGGAGTTTTTGTGGTCCCACTGAAAGGAGCTGGGCTACTCTACCATCACAAACAGCCATTCTCACCCTCCTATGTTGCTCATTATTTGGGGTATTATATGGAGAACCTTTCCTCCTCCTCTTTCAGAAAGGTAACCAGTATGTAAAAAATACTTTTTCATGTTTTTTAAGAGAAAGGGCTCTGCTATCTGTCGAGAACCTCTGGCTGTCTTTGAAGAGTAGTGTTTGAATAAGGATTATTTTCCATCCAGTAATAACGGAGAAAGATGTAATCTTAGTATTGTTGTGCAAGTTGCAAAAATAATTTCTGCTTGCTTGGTAACTTCATCCTTTGAAGTATCCAGATTCTCTCAGGGGTGTATGTGACCTCACCTTCTAGTTACCAAACTTTTCCAAATGTCGGATTACACTCAACGCCAGATTAGGAATGTGCTTGACATTTCTTTATAAGGTGCAGGAAAATATCTGGGTGGAGATGAAAGCAGATACAAGTGTAGCTGGGATACTGGAATAAATTATATATTGCTACTATTACACTTCTCTTCCTGTGTTTCAGCCTACCTTTGTGCTGGATCTTTGGCTAACATTCAGTTGTCTGCATACTTGCTGAGGATTCATGAGAAATCTTTTCATTATAAATCTGAATCACCTGGAAAAAGGGACTGCAACACTTTACTCTGTAGCACTCACATTCAGAAGAGCTGACAGTCTAGTTTTACACCCTTGACTATTTACGTATACATCTTAAATTACGGGTGGCATTGCTGGTGCTGTAGAGCTGCCAGTTTGATGATTATAGACTACTGGAAATGCCATTTCTGCTGCTATTTGTATCCAAAACCTATGTGTGGAAAACTGTAAAGCAACGCCTGAAAATGCTTCAAGAAAATTTTGTTTTAAAATCATAAATATGATGAATATCTTTCAGAAGAGTCAATGACCAATCATGCACCTCACCAAGAACAATCTATCTTCTGTCCTTCACCAATAAAGCTTTTTAAAACCTCAAGACAAAACTTTACCATTTGGAGTAGGAAAGAAACGGGAGTTTGCTGGAAGCTATGCAGGGCTACTCTATAGGAGTGCTGAGCTCTGCTCATGACATGAATAATAGAGGCATCATCAAGATAATAATCTCCAGGCATTCAATATTTCTTATTCATTCTTATTCAATAGCATTCCTATGGTGCATTCAGTACTCAGTTGGCATGGCTTATGTTAATACATTGTTGCTTTTCTTAGGCAGAATGGGTCTTAATATTTATCATAAACTTGTTTAAGTGAGTTCAATTCAGTGAACTGAAAAATAAACCAAGTGTGTCTGTTGAATATTTGCTGGTTTGTTTACTTTTCTTAGTAAGATTTGTACCTATTTACTGCTTGCTCATTTTTCCTGAACAGTCTCCCTTTTCCAGCAGGGAGTGTGGCTAAAGGGACCATTAAATTAATCTCTTGCATCTTGACCTCTTCCTTATTTGAGCCTTAGATGTGGCACTTGCAGATGTGGCCTTTGCCTGTACCTTCTCCTCACCAAGTGCTGCTCTGCTTTTCTCTCTTAGCAAGTTCCTTCTCTCTGGCCACTGTCTTGTTGCTTTAAGGAAACCATCACTTATGTCTCTCATTCTGGTTTTTACAGGGAGCAATGCACGTGCTCTCTCTGACATTTTCAGGCTTTTTTCCCCATATGACCTAACAGGATTGTCTGATTGTCAACAGATAACGTGGCTCTACCTTTTCATGGTATCTAATTCAGAAAGAATGTTCTTGTGTGAATGAGTTTGTAGCTGCTCATTCACTCTACTCCCTTCACAGCTCTTGAATAGCTGAGTTCCTCTGCCAAGCCTCAAGTCTCTCCTGCCAACAACACTTCAGCCCAGTGGTCTGCTTTAACTTCATTCTGCTTAGTATCTCCCAAGGAAGAAGCTGTGACCTATGGACTTCTTGACAGTGTAAACATCATTTTTGCTTCATTCCAAACCATTAGGTTGGACGTCAGGATGAGTTTCTTCACAGAAAGTGTTGTCATGCATTGGAATGCCCAATGCGTTGGCTGCTCAGGGAAGTGGTGGAGTCACCATTGTTGGAAGTGTTCAAGAAACGACTGAACGTGGCACTTAGTGCTGGGATTTAGTTGACAAGGACGTGTTCAGTCAAAAGGTTGGACTTGATGATCTTGGAGGTCTTTTCCAACGCTAATGATTCTATGGTTCTATTGTTACAACCCCCAGTAGTTATGCACAGCCCTTCTTATCCTGCAGCTGGCTAGTGGGAATGTGAGGGTAAATTGGGTGAGTTCAGTGCTGAGGCTATCCAGGCTGTGGCCTTGTCTTACCACATCGTCTGCTGTCACTCACCCAGGGACTCCCAGTATGGTGGCTTAGATATGGTGGCTTGTAAGACAGAAGCAAATGACAGAGAGGATCTGCATAATAACATCGGAGGATCGGCAGAATAACACTGGGGTAAGCAGAGCATAGCGTTAAAGGCTGAGCAGTACTTGACATTTAAGTGTTTATTCTTCTAATAATTTTGAAAGCTGCATGTGTCTTTGGATTACCTTGTACTATGCTTTATCTCCTGAGGCTTTAGATATAATCTTGATTTCTGAACTGAGGGTTGTTTGAGCAAGGTGTCCCCAAGTGTTTCCTGACAAGGAAAAGCAATTCATAAAATGACCAGATGGCCACAATATTTTTTTGCCTTGTCCCTAGAATAAGCGCAGTGAGGGGGTTGCATGTGTGCATCTGAGATCCAGGCCGTGCCTGTGGTCTCACCCTGAGTGATCAGTGTCACTCGTCAGTTAGTCCTGCACATGCAGTGCAGACTGAAGCATCTGCACATGATAGGACTGGGTAAAACACTCTGCAGCCAGCCTACCCTGAGGAAAGTGAGTGGCTCAAGAGCAGGTTCTGTGGTCACTGAACCTGCACATAACCTCCACAGTGGAAGCTGAACCCTATCCCTGCCAGAAACCTGAGAGTGACTGTGAGCCTGTTGTTGCTGTTGACCTCTGTCTGCCAGGGATTATGTTTTTGTTTTGTTTTCACTATTGGGCAATGTGCCTTACTAAACTAGAGTTAATTTCGAAGGTGCTATGAGGTTTTTTTGGAAGGCAAAGAGGCCACTTGTTTCCTTGTGCAAGTATTTAAGAATGATTGCTGATTTGTGACTACTTTTCAAACCTGAGGGAATATTCCAGAGAGCACCAATATCTGCTGATTAGTTAGTGTTGATGAAAATAATTGGAGACGAAGGACACTTGTGATACAATAATTGCACTTCCTGAAAAACAGACCTGGCTGTAACTGAGACCGAGGCACTTCTTATACACAACCCTGTCAGTCTGAGCTGTTCTGTAAAAATTCTTGATAAATTATGCTTCTTCAAAACTAAGAAATAAGGAACAAGGATGACAGTGAGAAGGAATGGGAAGGAATCTTTTTGGGTTTCACAGGCTGAGGTCTGGTATTTGAAAGGATCAGGACTGAAAGGAGTACAAAACTATTTGTGGCAGTAGCGAAGGGAGGGGACCAGGATGGGTGTACTTAACTTCGGGGAAATATTGGGGCTATTCATGTTAGGCCAGTGGGAAGAGTTCTGTTCTGTATCTGCATCTAGAGGAGCTGCTCTCTGTGGAGAGAGCCAAGAGGAATTAGCATCTCTAGGCTAAAATTAGCCTTCCTGGAGTCTGCTTTAGGAAATGACTGAGCTCATCTACTCCACCATTTACTCCAAGGCAATTATCTACATTTATTGCAGGCACTGATGAAAGCTGTTCATAAAACTCTGTTAATAGATTGGGACTGTTGAATTTCCACTGCACCACCTCACTACTCTCGCTAGAGAAAGAAGTCTCTAATGTTAACCTAAACCTCTTTTGCCGTAAGTTCAGAGCATTTTTTACTAATTCAAAATCAGACAGGTTCATGCTAACTGGTTTATCCCCTTCATGCTGTACTACTATATTTTTAAAGTACCATCACTATTTTGTAAATCAGTCTGGGTTTTTTTCCCTAAACTTATATATTCTGAGTTCCTTCAGCAATTCCTAATTTTCCCCATATTTCTAGACATCTTTTTCAGACTCCCCGAAGAGACTGACATCTTTTGTGAAGTGCTGTGCCACCACCTGAAAATGAGACACGGATTGGAAGAATTACTGCTTTTTGACAATGCCCTCATTGTTTCTTCTTGAAAGAACTGGACACTTTCTTTCTTTCTAACCTGTTAAAATGGTATTTTTGATGGCTGTTTTCCTAAAGTCCGTTGTCCTTTTTGCTCTTTGCCACTTCGTCTTCTAAAAATCCACAGTCACAAATTCACTTCCACCTTCTTTACCCCATCCCTCCCTGTTCCTTAGAGTGGAATCCAGGCAAGTACTGTCCTTTTTGCTCCAGGACAGATACATCTCAAGAACTTGCTGGGAAGGAGGCAGCTCATGTATCCTACACATCTAGATGTTAGGTATCTAGACCAGATGTCCAGGCTGTCTCTCCAGTCAGTGGAGCACTCCCAAGAGTGTTTGACTCCATTTAGAATATCAGCCTAGGATTAATAACTCTTGTGAAATATTTATCTCTGTTCACTGACTATAAAACTGTTTGAATATTTGGCTAACTTGAACAGGCCTTGTAATATTCCTTTTTTGGCTTAAGGTTGGGAAATTCAAAACACCAAATTATACGCTTGAGGTCATTTTTGTTGCGGCCACCACAAGCTTTGCCGTGTGAATTTCCCAATGTCATATTATGCTGTGCTCTAATCCAAGACAGTCCCGATGGGCTTTCACCCCTTTTAATATTGTCCAAAAATCTTAAAGCAGCAAGTCTGTCTCTGTTTGGACTTCAGAGAAAGTGTATGCATGCTTAGTATGTCAGATTTTTCCTCTCCACTGAACAAACTGTAACCTTCTCTAAATATGCCAGTCCCATATATCATTCAATGCTAATGAAATATTTCGATAAGACCTTGGGCTCAATGCTCTTTTCCCCTTAATTGGTTCATGAAAAAGAGATGGTGCCTTGCCCACCATTCTCCTTTAGCCTCTATAATTTTAGTGCAAATTTACCTTTAATAATTTTAAACCCCTCCTGTGGCTGCCCTCATTTAACCATTTCCTGAGAATTTCAGATTCAAGTGTCCAGCAGTTCTGGTTTAAAACTATGCTCATTACGTTAGCAAGCCAGTGTGCAAATATATTGTTCTTTGTTAACAAGAAGCTTAGGATCTGAGGGGAGATACTGGAATGGTGGGTCACTGAGGAGAAAACCTGCAGAAGATGTCAAAACACAAGACTAAGTCTGTTTGACTTCGAAAGTATCAACAGAAATTTGAAAAACAAAATTAAAAACCAAGTTTCTATGCAAAATTTTGCAGTTATGGCAAACTTCTTCACTAAATGAAAGTAAAGTGCTAGTTTTTAAATGCTAGTTAGTCAGCTCACATGAAAAGGAAAACCAGGTTTATTTTAGCAAGACAGGTTTTATTGTGGTTTGTTTCCAGTCTCTTTCACAGTGTGCTGATGCTAACAGAACTTGACAGTGTAGTAGAGAAGGACTTGAAAGTATATGTGAAATATAAAAGAAGAGAGTCAAAGTTTGTCACTGGAACTTTTGTACTGCAGGATAGTTTGAAATAGAGTTTTTCTTTATTCTAAAATTAGTTTGAGTCTGAGAGATCTTATAAGAGTAAACCTGCATGCCTGGCAGTGATCTATGTGATTTCCATCCTGCTCCAGTGTGAAATGTTGCGTTCTAAGCAGGCAATGAAATTCTCTAATGCTCTAACTTTTTCCGCTGGCCTTAGGAAAATGTCAAACCTGGTTGTGATTGTACTTCATTAAATAAAATAGCTGTTAAATAACGTTTCATAGAATCACAGAATAGCTTGGACTGGAAGAGACCTCACTTTCAACGAATTTCAGTTCATATCCAGTTACTAGAGAACTGGCCCTGCCTAATGCAGCCCATCAGACTTAAACAGCTTAAAAGTTTTAACGTTCTGCATTGATTTTAGAATTTCAGATGGTTGTTCAAACAACAGACTTGCAAGTAAGATATGGGGCTATATTGGCCCCTCCTTGTGAAGAGGCAAAGCTGTTTGCAATTTCAGCCTATGTGTCACATCAAGCTCTGTGGAACTTTTTCCATTGTACCCAAATCTGGTCTAAACTCATTTGTGAGGCCTTCTGCTCCAGACTCCTGATGGATTCATGGCTGGTCTCTTTTGACAGCAGAGGGGTCTGTTGTATCCTCTTTTCTTCTGCACCACCGGTGGCCCTGGGAATCTAGGCTTTCTATGTGCTTGAAAAATTGCTGGATAAATGCTGTCAGTGCTTTAGTAGACTGCCAAAATGGCATGTGTATGTATGTCACTGATGGCAGTTATGGAAGTGATGGAGGCGCTTAACGAACGAGCTCATGAGGACTTGAATACAGGTGTGCAAGTAACTGCTTCAGAAAGTATTGTAAAAGTTCACACATTGATTTACTTGCTCTAGGAGTTAATGTTTCTTCTCTGTAATCTATGGATATCAGATTCATCTGAAGCCTAATTGTAGGTCTGGGAAAGAATTCTTTCACAGGATGTCTCCTATAGAACTTGGTCCTTAATTTTGTGAAATGAGAGAGTTTAAGTATCTAGATACTTATAAATACAGATAGTCTGTAGGTCTATTCCCTAATCACAAGCTAGAAAAAAATCAGCATTTTTGTGACTTGCGAAAAGTTGAACTTATGAAGAACAAGTTTTTATTTATAAACAGGACTCAGAATAAAGCTCATTATGGTAGTTTACTGTAAGACCACGAAGACCAGACCTTCAGTAAATTTGAACCCTCAGTAAATTAACACGGCTTTACTGAATTCAGAGAAGCTGCATCGATTTATACCAGTTGAGGATGACAAATTTCCAAGCCCTGGAAGTGGGTGGAGGCATGAAATTACTTCAGTATTATTACTTCAGCAAAGCCTTCTACACATGTTCCTACCATGGGACCACCACGGAGCATTTGTCTGAGGAGCAGTTTTGTCACATCAAACTAAATGAGTTTCTGTTGTGGCTCTCAGCACTCAGTCCCATCAAGGCCCCTCACATGGCTTCTCCAGCACACAAGAATGCATTCAGGAAGGAGCTGTGATCAAAGCTCTGCTGAAGCTGGGAGTCTGGACAAAGGACCAGAGCAGTTCCACAGGGCAGCACACCCGGGCTGTGTGCTCATGGGGAAGGAGGAGGTGAGCTGGCTACAGCTGGTGGGCGTGGATTTCAGTTCTGCTCCAGGTTACATGTCTTCATTTATGTTCCCTTCAATGTGAAATTATGTTTATATGTATTTAATTCACTTTAACGATTTGCTCTAATTTGTCTGTCTTTATTAGACTTCATAGAAAAAAATCCAAACTCTGTTAAAGAAAAAGCCAAGTTGACTGAACAAACTTGCCTGTTGTAGGTTTTTCAAGAGTCAGTGATTCACACTAGCTGTAGTCTTGGCCTTACTTAATTTTTCAGATTTTGCTGAGGGTAGAGATAGATCCAGGGTAGTTTCCTTCTTGCAGGTTGCAGCAGATGACTTAGCTGGAGTGAGCTCCTCTCTCCCCAGAAATGAACCTTCTGAACATGAACTGGCAATTGAGCAACCAGTTTCATGAGCCAAAAATGCTGTCAAAGTGGTCCCATTCACACTTCCTTGTCTGCATGTGCATCCACTTACCTAGGGCTGGCTGTGGGACTGAGACCCCCTGGGAGCTGATTAAAGTCACTGTAGTATCAGGCAGGAAACAAGCCCAGCAGAGAAGTGGATGAATTTCTGTTGTGCAGTGAGTTAAATTGCCACAGCAAGGCTCCCGTGAGCATCACAGTCAGCACAACAGGAGTGACAGCTTGGTGTGGCTGGGAGTAAGAGTGGGAACAGGAGCGAGGTCCCCTCCCTAA
This sequence comes from Melanocharis versteri, assembly GCA_013397845.1. NCBI lineage: Eukaryota > Metazoa > Chordata > Aves > Passeriformes > Melanocharitidae > Melanocharis > Melanocharis versteri. Next base: position 487,710 of record VZTG01005923.1, read on the forward strand.
CTCCTTTTGGGAGTATGCTCAGTTGGCCTTACTGAGCATGGAGCTGTGAATTAGTTGCCTGGAGAGTTTTCAGGCAGAGGAGGGAAGTGCCTGATTAATTTGAGTGCCTAAAAGGTTAGACAGTTCTCAAAATAAGGCAGAATGGATCACTCTTGGTTTACGTGGATTTTAGAGGCTGAAGTTCCATCTTTGGCAGGACTTGAGCAAGCCAGATCCCACCCTGCAAGATCTGCTTATAAAACAAACAAACAAAAGAGTTGTTCTGTGTTTTTCACTGGAATGCCACTAACTGTGTTAATGACAATGGGGACCACCAATAGTGTGAACTCCCTGTTCTAATGCAATACTTCCAGGCTTCTTTATAAGAGGCATCAAAGGCAAAAAAATTCTGCATTAGCTCTATGGGAGCTGTGTGCATACATCAGAGAGCAAATTTGGCCCCCAGTGTTCTCCCTGCAGTGAATTTGAGTCTCTGATAGCATCAGTGCAAGAAGAATAGAGCAGTAGCTTAGGAGGCATGTGGCATTTCCTGGCTGGGTGCAACGGATTCCCCAGCTGAAACCAATAAAAATCAGTTCAGGAAGAATTTTTCAGAAAATCAGTGGTGAAAATGACAGTCTTGAAATGCTCACACAATTATTGCAGCTGTGGAGTCCTTAAAGTCAATGAGTTCCAGGAAAAATGACAATAGTTCTGGAAACTTTCCCATGACTGCCTCTGGGCAGGCATTCAGAATAGCTCGTTTACTTCAACGATGCTAATTCATTAATCATTAGAATACTTTTGTTCAGTTCCCTTTGAAGCTGGCCACAACTTTTCTTTTCTCCTAAGATGAAATGTGGTCAATTATATCCATACATGGATATAACACGGGGCAGGTTCTTCTCTTTGACAAATTATTTACTTGCTTTGTCAACCCAGACTTCTCGCTCTCTGATGTTTCTCAATTGTATATACTAACCAGAAAATGTTCCATGTCGTCCAGTTTTGCTGTGTTAGATCGGCTTTTATTTCAGCTCAGTCCTTAATGTCCTCAGTTGCTGTGGTAAGATTCGTTGTGGTTGGTCCTCAATTTTCTTATTATAGGACACATCAGTTTTTGTGCTCACAGCCAACTGCAGCACTACCCTTTCAAAGGCATGACTAGTCCAGCAGTACCCCTACTCCAGGGACTGATAGACTTTGACAACCTCCCTTGCCTTTCCTGCCTTTCCTTCCATTTTGGAGCTGATGGGTGCCCAAACTTCAAGCCAGAGGGTGTCACAACTCTCCTCTGAGAAGACTTAGCCTTACCTAGCCCCGCTTTTCTAGCAGCTTGGGCCCTCCAGCACTGCAGCTGGACTAGAAAGATCTCCCTCTATCTCTCCCAGTCCTCTTCAGAGAATCTGGCCTCTCCAACAGACTTTCTCCTCTCCTGCGGGTGAGGCTTCATGAAGCAGCTGATTCAGCCCACGAACTTGCTGCTGGTGAAAGGGGCAGGCCTGTTCCTGGACACATGCTCCATTTGTCTCCCTTCTGTCATCTCTGGGATGTGTCTGATCCATTAGCTCACTAAAGTGGTGAAAAGTATTCACTTTTCCTCGATTTGTTTTGTTTTGTTTTGTTGGGAAGATTTCTGCCAGTTTAGTGAGCTAAATTCACTTTCCAAGGGGTCAAATGAATGCAAGAGCTGGTGAAAGGGAAGGGTAAGTCTCCATAGCTGGCAGCAAGAGAGGAAGCAAAACCAATGTTGGTTAAGCTGAGCTGTTTTGGAAAAGGATGGCAGCCGCTGTGGCCTTTTGTATGTTCCCTCAAGCACTTGCTAGATTGAGTGTCTCAGGAGAGATTGGCAGAGAGTACCTGGTTTGTGGATCTGAAGAAGGTTCAGGCCTCAGGTAGGTGTGAGCTGCTCAGGCAGTTCATCCTGTGGCATTTCCCAGTGGTTGTCCAGAAATGAATTTTGAAGGGCTTCAGGGGAGGTGTAATTTGGGGCATAAAGAAGCAGAACATTCTGCAGTTTTGGAGATTAGTGTCTAAATTCTATCGAATGTACCATTTGTTTGTGGGTACTTCTTCCTTCTGTTTAGCCAAGAAAGTTGTGGTGGTGAGGATGACTGTCACAGTAGGATATCCTACTGGTGCTCATAGGCTCTATTTGGACTTGCAGTTTTAGCAAGTAGTGCCGAAAATGATCCACAAGAGAGGCTCAACAAATCCTGCAGTAGGCAAGGGACCTCTCCAATGATATTCTGAGATATGACAGAGCAGACGAACAAACTTTCATCTCACTGTAATGTTAAAGACCTCATCTGCTCACTGTTTTGGGGACAGCAGGATTGACACTAAAAAATAACTGTTACCTGCAAGGAAATCTGCTGCTGGCTGGAATCCTAAGCCCTGAAGGTGTTTCCATCTTATTTTGAAGTTCTGGATTTCTGCATCTCAGCTAGTCACTCAAAATCAAGGTAAGTAGAGAACTAAGGGTACACAAACCATTCTCCATTTTAGTTGTTCGTCCTACAAGATCTGTGTTCCTAAACTGGAGAACTTTCTACAGGGACTTTCTACAAGGTGACGTAGTGACAAGGGGCAATGGCTTTAAACTGAAAGAGGGTAGGTTTGGATTAGATATTAGGAAAAAATTCTTTTACTGTGAGAGTGGTGAGGCACTGGAACAGGTTGCCCAGAGAAGCTGTGGATGCTCCATCTCTGACAGTGTGGAAGGACAGGTTGGATGGGGATTTGAGCAACCTGTCTAGTTGAAGGTGTTCCTGCACAAGGCAGGAACTAGATGACTTTTATCATCCCTTCCTACCCAAACTATTCTATTCTATGATTTGATCATCATCATCAGGGGCAGTATTGCCATCGGTTTCTGTGTGATTCATTCTGAAGGAGAAAAAGAGAAGGTCACCAACACTGTTATCTTATATATAGGAGCTATTTGTGTTCCTGGTGACCGTGTTCAGCTATTTCTGGGTAAATTTGCAGCTGTACGAAGGTTGTATATGTCTCTGCTTGAGTGGAAGGGCTGAGAGTTTGGGCAGATCTACAGGCAACTCAATCCATGCCAGAATTCCAGGTCTGGATGGGACGCTTTCCTGGGCAGGAAACACAGAGGTCTGAAATTCCCATTGTAGATATTCAAAACAAAACAAAACAAAACAAACAAACACCCCCCCCAAACCCCCAAACCCAAACAAACAAAAAACCAGAACCGAAAAAAACCCCAAAAAGTGACAGATCTTAGTTTCAGTAATCTCCTTAGAAAAATTGAGACAAATTAATTTACCTTAAATGCTTTCCCTGAGTGGTTGAAATGCTGAACCTTAGTCTCCTAAAATGACACCTTCAGGATGGAACAGTTAATTCTGACTGATTTTTTCTTGTGACATGTTGAGGCCAATAATTTTTGCAAGGCATTAACATACATGGGAATTAGCTGTACAAAAAGAGAAGTTCAGTAAGTCCTTAGATCTGTTTTCCCTCTTGATTGTGTTTTGCCAAATAAATTGAGCTCCTGGCTTGCACCCGTGGAATATTTGACATTTCTTATATACTTTCATCAGGTACACTTCTCTGTTTGCATACTTTTTACAGTACAGGAGGAAGTGGGATTAATTCCCATTATAAACTGAGTGAATTGATTATACATTAAGCGGACTTGCATTCCTTTGTCTCTCTGGTGTCCTAGACTGTTCTTTTCCAGCACATGGAAGGTTTTTTTGCTTCTCTTTTTTTCTTAGTGACTTAATACAGCAAGAACTGCTGAATAAACGGAATTGGTGAGTGTTTTGTCTTCTGGACATACAACTATTAATTATGAGAATATATAGGTCTCTCAGAATTTTATACATATAAAAATAATGGTGTTAAATATTTCCCCCTCCTTCATGTAATACAGACACCTAACACCATCTCGTTTGTCCCAGAGTTAAATGACATCTGTCAAAATATTGGCTAAATACAGTATGGGCAAATGCAGATTTGCTAAATATCTCATGTTTTTGGTATGGCACATCAGATTGGTTAAGCTTGTCTTGAAAGGAGAAGCAGGCCTGTTGGACATTTTGATGCGAAAAGTGACTTACACATTTGCTGGAGGGCAGAGAGGGAGAAGAAGTAACCAAGAAGTACCACTCAGAGCGTGAAAGAGAAAGCAAACCTCCCATTTAGCTAATTCAGTGTCATGGGATACTTCGGCCTCTCAGGGGCCATATTCACGCACCTGATGCAATCAGCCACTCCTATCAATGACTTCAAGCCTGAGAGTTACACCCATCTACTTTAGGGGATGGAAATGTTCCTCAAAGAATACTTAACTCTTTGGGACTTTGACCTTTAAGCTACTCTGCTTTATCATTTGTTTTCTGACCAATCCCATTGCTGTGACTTAATTCCAACTGCTGCAAAACTTGGCTTATAGTGTACTGAACCAGGCAGGCAAAGCAGATAATTTTGTGAATCTAACTATTCAAGGAAACAACTGTTTTAGTTACAAAATAGAGCTGGTTTTGCTCCAAATCTTAATACTGACCCTTCTCTGTTTTTGTTTTTATTAGACTAACTGGTAAAATAACACAGACAAGAATTCAGGCATATGAGCCCTCTTTTAGATATGAAGCAGAAACAGCAAAGGTCAAGGGTGTAATTCATTGCATGTATCCATGCCCCATTCCATGAACACTCGTTCTTCATGCCAGTCTCTCTCTGCTGACTCCTGTGTTGTGCTGACAGAACCATTTGCAACAGCTCCTACTGAATTTGATCAGAAAACTGATGCAGGTGAGGGATGTGTTTTCCTTCTTTCTTCTTATCCAGGTGAGCGCTTTGGTGCATTGCTGCCTGAGTGCTTATGCTTGCACAAGAGAGAAAAGAATTGAGCGTAGAGCAAAACAGGTTGACACCAAGCCAAGGGTAGGATCTGGGCATGTCACCTCTAGCAGTACCTGCATTCAACACAAAGCTAGGATGTAGCAGTATGATGTGGTACTTGCACCTAAGAGTACTGATCTCAGCTTATATTGCAAAGAAACACTTCCTTTGAAACGATTATTTGTCTCATCTCTCTTTTCAGCTCAATTTACTTGTCCTGGCCACTTCAGTTTTCTGTTATGACCCATCCCATGTTTCCCTGCTGTCTGTTCCCTGCCTGTCTAGTCTGTTGCACAAGTTTTTATGTGATATCACCATACTGAGAGCTAGAAAATGCAGGTATCTCACCATTATTTCCTTTCTTTTCATCTTGAACATTTCTTGTCTCTTTTGCACATTATCATCTTTTCCACTTGCTCCTCTTTTCCATTCCCTGCACAAGTTTCCCCTTGAGTTATTCTTCTGCAGATTTGTTCTGTGGTATCTGCCTGTGTCTCTCATTGATTCCAGGAGGATCTGAGCTTATTCTGAAAACGCCATGAGATTGTACTTGCAAATGCATCTTGTGAACTGAAGGTAAGAAAAACCTCCTGGAACTCATTTAGTGTCTAACTCATCCTAAATGATCCAGCGGGGCACATTGGTCACCCTCTCCCCTCTGACATCTTGTCACAAGCGCTATTGCATTGTCATGCTGTTGCATAAAGGATGAGAGCTGTGCTGCAATGGATTTTATCTGTTTGCAGTATTTCTCTGTTTAATTGTGTCCCTACTTCTGAAACTAGGAACAGTACATTCCTGGGAATTATGTTTCTGAGAAACAACGGCAGCACAAAATGGCATGTTGCACTGCTGGGAGTGACCCTTTGAAATAAAATGAATGCTCTCTGACATTCTTTCTCTCTTCATTGTAGCTTAACTGGCATCAATACAAAGGTTTACATCTGTATTAAAGATGTTGGTGATTGCTGAATGCATGATACATGAATGGCCATTATCATCTGCAGAGAGTTAGTGTACTATGCATATAATCAATCAGATTCTGTTCATGTCAGGAGCTGGCCAGCTCATTACAGCCTGTATCATATTAACCCTTGCAGCAGAGTGATAAAAGGCAGAAATATTCTGGAACGGGCCAAGTGGTCATCCAATCTACCTACTTTCTTCCTGACAACCCCATAGGAAAGCAGATTTATTAGACACCAACCCAGACAGCCTGAACACTTTCATTTAGTCACTCATGTCTAGTCTTGAATCTATTTCTCACTCATTTAAGAGAGGAGTTTATTTCCCTCTTAGCACTGTCCTGATATTCAAATTCTAGGCATTCTGGTACTGTATCTGGTCAGGGAAGCAACTTTCCTTATCTGACATGCTGCCATCTGCCTCTTGCATGATGGGCTAATGCTAAAAACACTCAGTTGGGAAGGAGGAGGTGGAGAGCAGGAGGCAGAAGGGAGCTTGATAGGCTCTAGTCCTTCACTCTGCTTGGGCCAAGGGCAGAATTGGAATTTCAGATCATGCTCCTAGGGCTCTGTTGTTTTATCCAATGACAAATCATTGAATGAAAGTAAAAACAAAATTGAGGGCATGGCCTGGAAGGCCAGCTTCCTAATGTGCACACAATCCAGCAAGCAGCAAAGTGAGCCAGTAAAATAATAAAGGAAATTATGCATTTTCTGGAAGAGTTAAATAGAACTGATAAAGCTACTTCAGCTGTGAGATAAATAGATTTGAGGAATTTTATCTGTTATAATGGATAATCTATCTGAGTTCATAATCTGTGGAAGGCCTTGATCCCTGGGTTTGCTGATCTACTAATGCTTCACAGCCACAATGCTGGCTTAACTGGCCACACTCAGCATGGGAGGAGACACGGCTTCAGCAACAGCTGGAGAAAGATTATCTGATCTGTAAATCTGTCATTTTGCCATGACCTTTTCAAGGAATATAAAAAAACAAAGAACCTCATGTTTCAACCAGAGTTAGTTTAGCCTGATGGTGGCTTTTGGTGCTCAAGTCATTGCTAATTTCCATGGTAACTCTCAGGCTCTACAGGATACTGTACGTGCACTGAGAGAAAGTCCAATGCACGTCTGAGGAGCCCAGAGATGCCCTCAGACATGTGCTCCCACCTCTTGAGTTGACTGTGCTGAGATCTGAATCCCTATAAACAGCTGAGGAACCTCTTAAAATAGCCTTAATTTTTACAGCAAGATGATGACATCTTTGAAACTGTAGTCAGGCTTTGAAGCTGACAGTAGCAAAGCTGAAGCTTCTGGAACTGCAGTCCCAGACCAGCACAGATGCCTGCTCTTCACCCTGCACTTGGTTTATAATTGTTGGCATAATTTTTGAGTTATTAGAATTTCAAGAATAAGAAATTCTTCTAATCTAAACAAGTAAAATAGCACTATAAATAACATTTAATCTTCATTGTGACTAAATTAAGTGAAGCAAGACATTATTAAACACATTTCAATTCATTGCCATAGCTTCTCTTAAATTTTATGTGAAGCAGGAAGCTGCAGTTGAAAGCAGGGAAAGACAAAAGTTTCTGACTGAGCCAAGGATGTGGCACAGCTGGGAAAAAAGTAAATATAAATCTCAGGCAGAATATTGCTAGCAGAAGCATTAAACAAAAGAGGAATTTTTCTGTGTGGTACCAATATGACTTTAGCTGAATTCTCATACCATTTTATCTGCTTGTGTTAAAAAACACAAAAATATTCAAATTGGAACAGGTGCAAAGAAGAGTAGAAGAGGAAGCCTGCTTCAGGAGGGCAGATTAAAAATGGTTGATATTTAGCCTGATCGATGAAGGCCAATAAGGAAGGTAAATAATTCATAGATGTATTTTGTGGGTTAGGACGATAGAGCATAAACAGTTGGGAACTACCCAGTCTTACCTAACTCTAGAAGGAAGGCACAGGGCTGCAAAGTGATACAGATACATTTAGACTGAAAGTTAGAAGAGCATCTGTAACCACTAATTTGTGGTTATTTTGTCCTCTTCCTTTTAGAAGTGATGTTCAGTCCTAAACAAGCCTTAACCAATTGGGAAGGGGCCAAGAAGCAGGAAACAGAGGAATGAAGCCAGGAGGAGAACTGATGAAAGCTGAAATTACACGGCATAAAGGTTGGGAAGGAGATGGCTAGGGAATGGGGTGGGGGACACTGAGGGCCCAGGGAAGTGGTGGAAGCTGCCTGGTGTGCTGGGTTCTACTCAAAAAGGGGGTGAAAGAGGGAATTCATATCACCCCTTGAAGCCGCTGTGAGCCGTGCTGTCATTTATCCTCCTCCTGCAGACCTGCTGTGCCTGCTTGGCAGGGCCAGGGGGTGATTGTGGAGGAGACTTGATGAAGTTGCCTTCCGGTGGGGCTCTCAGAGGAAAAAGAATGTTACATTTAAGTTGGGACTTCTCTACACAGGAAAGAACTGTAAGTTTTAGCTCCATGTACAGCAAGGTGAAGCCAATCCATAGGAACAGTCCGTATGGTTTTCTACTCTTACAGTCTTAAAAAAATCCCCTGAAAACCTAACTCTTCTCCTAGTCAATAGTATAACAGTTAAGAGTCTGAAGACTTGTTTTGTCCCAGAAGAAACTGATTAATTACTCACTAGGCTAATTAGAAACCTGCTAACTAGCATCACTTTGCAGTTACAGCTTTGGGAAACATAAGTCAGGTTTTTGGCTGTTCTGTCTTTTTTCTTTTCTTTTCTTAAGAGGTATGGCAAAAGGCTTCAGGTTTCATATCAAGCTCTGATCACAGTAAAAAAGCTGGACAGAGCCAATTGTAATGACAACTGCCTGTGTGATATTGACATACAGCAGGATTTGATTGTGAGGGGTTTTTTTTTAACCCAGAAGTGCAAAAATGCTTCTTGGATTAATATCTTTATATGTCAGTATTTCATTCACTGCATGGAAATGGGTGAGAGACCAGAGAGCCTTGACAATATTATGTGCTGGGAGCTGTCTTGTGAAGACATCTTTCAAGCACTTGGCATTGATAGGTTTTCAATGTCTCCAAGAATTAGATAAGAATGGAGAGAAAACTCAGGATGTTGCAGCTAGAGCCAAGTGCAAATTTCTGGTGCTATTTCAATATGAGTGGCAAAGAAAAAATTTCCACTTGTCTGGAGGAAACCTCATTAGAGTTCATACCAGACTCAAATTGGAAGCATAATTCCATCAATGTCGCTCAAAGATTCTTTTTAATTACCCTTTTATCTTTCCTTCCCAGCTCTACAGCTAGTTCTAGTCCCCATGAATTTGTTGGAGGAATGGATGCCACTAGACCCTCACCAGATTATGTGTCCTGAGGATTTTGTTTCCTTGCCAAAATGTCTTTGGATTCCTTTTGGTATGAAATAGGTTCTTGCTGTGATAGCACAAGATGTATATATATCACATAACATCATTGCTGTTGTTGGATGACCTTCTGGAATCAGTCTGAGACACCACAGAGACTCCGGTTTATCCCTATATTATTATATACCTGAACTCATTTTTCAAACCCTAATTGTTAAACAACTTTAGAAAGGTTGTTTAACAAGGTTGTATCCTTAGGAAAAGATAGATTCACATATAATAGCCGTAAGTGAAAGTAATAATTTTTATTGGACGTTTTTATGTTAAGCAAAGCAAAAAGATCCCCCCAAAACTCTCCAAACCAATCCCCTGTATAAACACTTGTATTTTAACTGCCCTGTGATAAAAGCTTATCAATTCTATGAAAGTAAAATAATGCCCAAAATCTATAATGATGTCTGCTGGAAGAGCAAGTTTCATGGAGCCATCTTGAGTCTGCAACATCTACTGGGTGTTTCTTTGACATCAGCCGGAATAACAATAATCTGAATCTACCAGAGGCCACACTAATTATGGAATAATGCTTCTCCTGCATCTGAATTTTAATGTTTTCCCTACCCTGTTTGTGCATTGTCTCTTTCAACGCTGTTCTTTTTACAGTAGAACCATTGGATACATGTTGAAATATATTATTTCTCTATTTTTTTATATGCTGTCATAATTGCATAAAGCATACTCATTTTAATATAAATTTTTAAAAGATCAAACTATATAGTTTCAAGATGCTTCAAAGTTCTTTCTCCCAAGCAAGAACGACCAAGCAATACACATAAAAGAAGTAGAGACCCAGAAATATTTTTCTGTCTAACGGACTTGTTGACCTTGGTTAATTTTTACATTCTTTGCCTGGCATCATTAAGAAGACTGTCCCACATTTAGCTGGCATTTTTCTCACCTGAATTTAGGTGTTCAACCTGGTAACTCAACTAGGAGTTTCATCTAGACTGTCTCTGCCACTGAGACAGATGATTTTAATCAGGTGATTCAGACAGGTGATGTCCCACCCTCAGAAGCATTTCCCTTCCTCTCTTCACTGCAACTGAAATTTAAGCTGAGCTTTGAATAAGCACTTAACCTTTGAATTATTGCCTTGGGATAGCATGTAATGAACCTACAATGATTAGGTAAATGTGATGGTGATTCCAAAGTATTCAAACCTTTTACCATGATGTATTTAGTGTTGATTATGGCTAGGCCTCTTTTAAGTAATCAACCCTAATACTGATATTCTCTGTAATTAGTATTTTAATTAGTGGTACTACAGACTTCATAATCTGGTCATGAGAAGATAGTGGGTTTTTTGTCTAGTTCAACAGTTTGTGTGATAGCAAAAAAAAGTCTTTTCTCAACTTGTATTAGCTATGCTATCTCTTGGACAGCATATACTTGAGATAAATAAGAAATGGGCAGTTTGCACAGATTAAAAACATGTGATTTGAAACAAACATGCATTTAAGAAAAGGAAACATTTGGAACTTGTTAGCTTTGTGAGCACTTCTTACAAATAGATGTAATTCTAATGGTCTTAAGGATCTATGCAAGGAAAAGAAGGACTTTATCTTCGTTGACCTCTGAAGCAGAATGATTGGCAAGTATTGGGACTTAATTTGTTGGAAAACAAGTGATCTCATGGTTTAAGTGGCTTTGTCAGTGAGTGCAGTAAGAATTATGAAGATGCAAATCACAGGGAATGAAAGAAATTTGGTTCCGCATCGTTTTATTGTCATGAATGTTTTCAGTAATGTGTTTACTCTAGTATTCTCTATGCTGATATACAGAAACATCTGTTAGTCGGAGAAGTCCAAGTTTTAATAATTGTCTTGACAAGGCACAAATAGATCAAGTAGCTTGCTCAAGGTCACACAGAGAGTGAGATTTAGTTTGTGTTTGCAGAGAAGTATTGCTGGATCCCAGCCTTTTGTTTAGCTGGTGGAGCTCATATTCTCCTTAATATTTAGAACTTGTTCCATATAGCACATGATTAAAGCGCTTGCGGCTGCGGCTTCAAAACCTACTGTTATTTGAGTTGGAACCTAAAGCACTTCTATTCAGAGTGCAAATTAAAGATATTAGATATAAAAGTAAACAAACCATGATTTTGTGATAATGTAGCTCTAATCATTTGGAGAAGCTAAGCTTGCAGAGGATAGCACAGCTGCTAGCAGCATGATAAGTAGTGTGCAGTATTTTAATCCTGCTGTTTAGAAACATTTTTGACATTACTTCTAGACAACTGACAACAGAAAAAGATCTATTCCTGTATTATGTATTTGTTATTTAACACACCAAACTGGTAGGTTTTAGAACACATTATAGTCCTATTCTCCTTAAAATTTGTTATTTATTTAAAGAAGAGCCTTCACTTCGAGGGTTTTTTTAATTAAAAAGATAGCTAAAAGGAATATTTTGGATATAAAATTCTTTCTTTTTAAAGATGGAATCTATGACTATTGGAATAACAACTTATTTTAATAAAAATTTAGGTATGTGATGCTGCAGAATGTAAAATTTGTTTTGCTCCTAGTCGAGGAGCTGCATGAGTTTGCAGGCTGTTGCCACATCCTGCTTGTTTTGTCTGTTGCTCTTACTACCTGCATTTGATGGCCCTTTAATGGCCATTTGATGGCTCTTTGTAGTGGAAGCTCCCAGGTGTAGTCGAACCCTTCTTCATGTTATCCAGAATTGTAGACCCACCTAGATTTTCAGTATAAACCAGCCTAACTTACCTTTCAAATTTCTTCAGTGATTCCCAGTTCTCCTCAGGTTGTATTTAAAAATATGTTTTACAGACTTGCCCAAGAGGCCTTTTCATACTTTCATGTTTGCACTACTTTCAGTGTTTAACAGCCCAGCTCCCATCTTTCTCATCAGGTCTGTTTAGGGTAATTTTCATTTTGAAAACCTTGAATTTGTTGCCTGTGCAGTAATTTTTAGGCCATGATAGAATGAAGATTCATTTTGAATTATGTTTGATTAACTGTTTTTTACTATTCTTGTCTCCTTGTTTTTAATGTCCACAATTTAATCTTATTGTTAATTTCCTTCATTAAAAACTAGAATGCATGGATATAAAATCTCAGGTTCCCAAATATTACAATGACAAGACTGGAAAAAGAGTAGATATTTTTAGTACATTAGTATTTCAAATTTTAAACAACCCTGGTACCTTACTGAAGTTCTGTGCACTGTTTCAGTTCCTGTTCCCTTTATTTTTTCAGACAGATGGATCTGAAAAAATAAAGTACAGTGAAATCGCCAATTAAAAAAATCTATTTTAGTCATAAAGCTTATCCTGAATAAATAGCTTACTTTTCTCAGAATCATAAAATTAAAAATAATATGTCGTGCTTTTTTTAATTTTAAGGGTGATGTTGGCAGCCTTCCACAATATTCTCCAAAACATTCAGCTTCATCAGTTCTCGGGCCGTAGTGAGGTATTTGGCACGAGCACCAAACAGTCTGGCAGAAACCAATCCTGACTGTCCTTGAGCATTCACTGCTGCCCTTGTGTCTGATCACCCGGTCTTCTGATGTGTCTCTGCGCATAAGCTGCACAGATGCATGTGTAAATGTGACTGATATTGGAAAATATGTCCTTAAAATAAACGTTGCCTGCCACACTTTATCCATTTCAACACTTAGATGGTGAAAAAATGGATGTAAAAGGACTTGGAACACTGGGTAAGGGTGTTTTCCATCCAAAAGGAAGGTGAAGTATGGCATTAAGCACTGCTGGGGAAAGTGGCTCAAGCGGTGAGATATAGAGTGACTCTTGTCCAGAGCTCTCCTGAAGTACCCAGCTGGCCAAAAAGAAAATTTGCTGTACTTTTGGGAACAAATATCACTGCCAGTCTCAGGCATTTGAAAATCATGAATCAGGCCTCAGAATCACAAGATTAGGAAGAAAAGAAGAACTTTTAGAAACAGTATGCATTTGAAGATACCTGTACCCTGTTTTTTCAGTATTTCCCATACATAGCAACATGTTTTCCAAGTATTCTTCCACACCCTTGAGGGTTAACAGATACTCTTAAAAATGGAGATTTTCATGAGGTAACGTGGCTTGAAGAGTTTGGTTTTTGTGAAAACCATTGGCTATCAGAAACTTGGATAATACATTCAAAAGGATTAGCAATAAAGAGTAAAAGAATGGGGAAATGAAGTACAAAGGCTTCAGAAAACTTAAACTGCCTCTCTGAGTGAGTTGACAGCACTGTTACTGAAATTAAAGTGAGGCTGGCCAGATGAGAAGAGACTGTAAAGATTTTATCGATTAACCTTGTGCAGGGAACACACATCTCATTTTTCCTGGTAAAACAGAACAGGCTCCAAAGAGTAAAATGTGGTGATTTAGAAAACTGCTCAAAGGAGAAGCAATGACAGGATTTATGGCATTCCTAAAAACACAGAAAATAACTAAAATGTGGGAATGTTGTCCCTGTCACTTACACAATCCTTGCATTTCGATAGTCTTATGTAAAGATATTATAGGGCAGAAGCACAAAGCCCCTCAAGATATGTTGTTTTCTGTTTCCAGAATTATCAAACTCGGCAATAATTTTTTACAGGCGGCTGGGAAGAACAATGAAGAGCTGTATAAGAGCAAAATTATCTATTTCGATGACAATTACTACCCTGAAGTTCAGAAAATTTGGAGACATATTGGAACTAAGCAAAACCATCTTAGGAAAAGGAATAACGTCCTTCATTTCATAATCATCTCAACTAAGATGAATATTATTATATAAGAACAAAAGATCCTAGAGAAACATTGCCAATGCTTGACAGGTCAGGCATTGTGATCCTTCTGAGAGAAGCAGCAGAAGAATTTAAACATTCAGTCTGCAGTAATTGGACCAACATCTAACTTCATAGCAAATTCACCTAGATTTTTAGACATGAGGCCTGATATACACTGGCATTCCAGAAAGGGAAGCAGAGAGAAAGAAGTGAAATATGAAGTCCGGATGCTCTATTATGTCCAAAGAGCAAAAAGGACGCCCAGGGGAGGAAGTATAAAGCTGCCTTTTTCTGAGTTGCAGTGTTCCTGCATCCAGACCCTTCAGGAACTTCCAGCAAACTTAAGGCTGTTTGGGGTTATGTATTATCTGGCGATGGACTCAAGGGTCCAATAAAGCAGCTGGGGATCAGCTTAGAGAAATACTATCTCCTGTGGAGGCAGCAAGAAGAAGGGGAAATTCTGAACCTAAATTTCTCATTTTCTAGCAAGCATAAGAACATCTCTACAGCTGTATGAATCCCTTGCAGACTGGATATGTCATGCTTAAAAGCAAAATCTTTGGGCTGCGGAGCCACACCATCAAAATAAGCAACAAGCTTTATAAACTCCACGTTTTACATTGTGCTATAATGGTAGATTTAATAACCAGATGTCAAAGATGGATATTATGGATACCAGGAAGGGAAACAAACAAAGGGATAAAGGTATTAAAAAGAAAAGTCTGTATGCTGGGTAAAATGTGCAAGGACATACTGATAGAAGAAGGGGTAAGTGAGCAGAGGAACAAACAGCCTAAGTCAACTCCATCTATTTCAGACTTGCCTTGTTCCTTGTTGTCTTCTTATTCTGACAAGTAAAAGAGCAAAAATTTTCAAAAAAAGGTAAAATATATTGCAGCTTTCTGAGCTGTTTCCCTTTCCTTCATATTCTTTTAATAGTAGGCAAAAGTTTTCTGGGGAACCTTCCGGGAAGGCAATTCTTTGTCTACTTCAGCTGTTAGAAATAATAGTCACAGCTCTCAGCCTACTGATCCTTGAGGACACACAGATTTTCTGCTCAAATGAATTTGAGTTCAGGGACTACTAGTTTAAGTTATTTGCTGATCCTAATCAAATGTCAGGATCAATCTGTTTTCACCAGGTTAGAATGAGTTATACCCAGAAAAAATGTAATTATATCTGCATTCTTTTCACACTGTGCTGGATACATTAGTATTGCTGTATCAGGAACCCAAACTTAGAACTGAAGACTTGTCTTTTTGGTGGGGGATCTGATTTTTTCTTTCTTTCATGCCTTTTCTTCTGGAAGTGGGTCTGTACCTACACATCAATGAATACAACAGCCCTTCTGTCTTCCATGTGGGACAACAGTGATGGTGTTTTTTCCTCTTTACATTAGTTTATTTTTCAGGAATATTAACATGAATATATAGACTTTTGTACAAGATTTTGTGGCTTGATTATGAAGCATGAATACTGAGAATTTAATAAGTGACATTTCATATTTTAGGGTTATGGTGAAAGAAATTTTGGATACTATTCACATAGAAAGAACTTTAAGAACTGAATGTCACAGAATATCTACAGTATTAATTGCCAATTAACCTCTCTGAGTGTCGACTCCTAAAACTCAGATGCCAGCAAGGGGAGAAACACATGAAATTTAGTCAGCAGGTTCTGGGCTGAAACTTCTGGACCTCCTCAGCTGTGCTGTAATTAGTTACAGTGGTATGAGCACCAAACTAGCTATACACTAAGCTCAAGATACAGCCAACCAGCCATAGGGACCTCAGGGCTGAATAGATTCTGCTTTGTTCAAATATAGCTAATACAAGCAACACATCTGCTGATGGTTAAAGAGACCTCAGCATGGCTGGGAGACAATGTATTGTAAATTGTATGAGCAAATTATTGTTGGCTCTGTCTGTTACTATGACAGTAATAGTGTGTAAAATATGAAGCTATAGCCAAGGTCAGGATGGACTGTATCTCAGTGAGTAAGATACTAAGGTATGGCTTTCTGTGTTATTCTGGCCAAATATAAATTTAAGCTTTCTGTGTTTTTTTTAATGTGGCACAGCTCAGGTCTCTGAAGACAGAACAGAAAACTACACTGGCTTTAATTCTCAGTTGATTTATTTAAAGATAATAATAGATACAAGTAACCCTGTATAGATAGTTATTTCATATGGAATATTTACCCCTGTTCTCTACAGCCTTGTCATAACAGTGCAAAATCTACAGAGGCATTCTGCTCATGTGAATTTAACAGATGACATAACTTATTGGTGCTAAGATTTTCTTGTATCTGAGCTGTCAGAAATATGAGATCATCCTTCTTTCTTGCTTAGGCTGACCTTTTCCTCTAGAAAATATTTTAACCATAATTTCCATTACAGTCCTGCTTTAGGCATTACATGCATGAACAAAAAGGACAGAACATTTTAAAGAAACAACACTTTCATCCTCCTCTCCAAGCTTGAAGACAGTACCTGTCCTGACATTCCACACCAAATCAAAAAAGTAAATAAAGAAGAGAGAACAAGGTAAGCCAGCAACTAGTTGTGAACTGTGTAATAAATAAATAACTGTCTTAGCACACCAACTGAGAATCTGAGAATCCTCAAGCATACTTGTCCTAATTTACTTCATGTATTATTCACCATACATTGCAAGACATGCTTAGTTACTTATAATTTCACTGGCACAATCTATCAATCATTTTGGTTTACTTCAGCTGTAATATGTTTATATACACATCCAGGGGTAGCAGAGTAGAAGGGTGAAAGATCAAGCAACTTGATTACAAATTGCTGAATCTTGTGTTTTAATTCTAGAATGAGGATTTAAAGCAGTCTAGAGCTAACCTGCTCCTAGTCTAAACTGAATAACTAAGCTAGTCCCAGAAAACTGAAGGCTATGGAGTATGATGGAGGAAATCACTACGTAGCTCCTGCAGGTAGTTTTATAACAACTAATTTCAGAGGTAGAGAAGTATAGGGACTTTGTTGAGACTGTGCACTTTTGGTTTAGCAATGCATATTTTTAGAAACACAGCAGTGCCAACCGCAATTTTTCTCTACCTGAAATTCTTGAATTAGTCATATTACCTGATAACAGATTCCAGAGAACAAGAAGAGTTGGAATGCTGGAAAGCTGACTGGCCCAACAAAATGTGATGTTACTGTTTTCTTTATAGCGTGGGTGAGGTTGAGCTCTTCCCTCACATCATCGTCTGGCTTGCTGATTTTTCTCTATCTGGAGTTCTGCTTAGTAATTATCCTTCCAGCGGTCTTCCTCTCTTGTGCATCTCTTTGAACTGTTTCAGTCACTGGATGTCTGAGCTGCCAGGCTCAAATCTCTGAACGGAGGGCTAGTAACTCTACATGATTCCTTGATATATGCTGTCCTCCATTCCTTTTTTTAGCATTTGAGCTCCTTTTTGGATAGAGGCAGCCTGCTCCCTTCCTAATTAAATGCTGAAGGCCTGCCCAAGTCCAGCCTTGCCTCTCGTATATTAGATTGCTTGTCCAGACTCCCTCTTCCTTAATGGTCTCAAAGGGAGCTTCTGATTTCTTCTTTTCTCATTTGGAGCTTCTAATTTCTTCTTTTCTCATTTGTGACTTCAAGCTTGTGTGGAAATTTGTCATGATCCTTTTGTCATTTGTTCAATTTTTCCCCTTTCTTCCTACTTTGTACTGCCTTCCTCTGCTTGCTCTTTCTCTTTGGCCCCTTGCCCCCATACTTCTATTGATCTCATCCTGTGGATGAACACCTGCTTTTCTGAGATGCTGAGGTTGGATGTCGCAAAAGGCTTTTGTTTCCTTTCTATTTCTCCAATTTAGTCCCTCTGGGCTAAAGTCATAAGCAGCAGGCAATGCTGCAGAAAACACCTTTGCAAACAACTACAATATATTTAAAAGTAGTTGATAAGACAGCACATCAGCAGAGTTAGCAACCTTCCTGCCTTTCTTATCAGGGTACACCACCTCCATGACTTGAGCACCCTCAGATTTGGTGGTGCTCCTCTGACGGACACCCCCAGCACAAACCAGTACTAGTGTGGTCAGGACACATAACCCAGCAGTAGGCATCTCTTCACAAATATGCTGTTATTCTCTGCTAGGGAATGGGAAACCTAGGTCAGTTCTTCCCTCAGAAGAACTCTGACGGACAAGGGTATTGACCAACCCAACATAATAAGAGGCATTTTCTAATCTTCCTTCTGAAGCTGGACTGCTCTGCAGAAATTAAACCAAATTTCATGTAACTTGATAAGTGTCTTTGTATGCGAGTAAGTGAGTGTTACCTGGGGGAGACCAGAGCTGAGCTCTAATCAAGTCTTTTAGGGCTCTACACTATTTTACCCAAAATTAAAATCACAAGTGGAGAGGGTATAATACACTTTTCTGTAGCATTTTCTGTTGGTTTCCCAGCATGGTCCCCATTCTCAATCCAATCCTCACTTGCCTGATAGCCCTGTGCAGAGCGTAGAGAGCACCAGTGGCTGTTCAGTGCTGTGGAATTGATACTAAAGGCCATGCAGTGTATAAGATAGTCATGATTTACCCAAGTCCCTTTGTGGGTCAAGTCCTGGGTGTCTTATTAAAATAATGAGAAAAGACATGGAGAGGGAGGCAATCCGCTGGCAGTCCTCAGAAGTTTGTTCCTAACAGCGGTCCCAGCTTCTCTCCTGAGATGGATGATGCCCTTCTCTTCACCTTTGTAGCTCTGGCCAGTCTGCAGCTTCTGCTTTTTGCTTTTATTTTACTCAAACGTTCTCAGTCGCCAGCTGGTTCTCCCATCCCAGTGACCGGATCACAAGGTAGACTACGGCTGTGAGTGACATATTGAGTAGTATCTCAAAAGGTAGTAAATAAAGGCTTATTTATTCAAAGGAAATGAAATACATAATAATGAACAAATTCATTGATTTTAGCTTAAGAAAATAAGTCTGGTGAGATTTATTTGAAGTGTAGATCTTTTTTTGTACGTGTTTATTTTTTAAAAAAGTGCATCGATGCCAAAGTTCCAGTTATTTTTTTAGAATAAGTTCATGAAGTTGTCAGATGCGACTTTGAAGCTTTTCCCAACCTTTTGAAAGTAATAAAACTGGGTGGGTTCAGTGCCTCAGATGGAATCTCCTAGACGAAAAATCCATCTACTAAGGTGTTTCATATTTTCTAAAAGCCAAAATCGTGCAAACTGCAGCCCGAACTACGAGGTGCTTGTTAAGCGTAGGCAGAAAACAGTGTCAAATGTTCTTTAGGCTGCCTTTCATAATCACTTGTTGGCTCCACTCCTGCAGGACCTCCTAGAAGGAGGTCTTGGCCATGTTCTAAAATAATACATTTATCCATAAGCAGCAAAGGCTACAGCTGCAGCCTGGTGTTTGTGTGAGATTTAAACACCAATGGAAAGGTCTTTTAACTTCTCTGAATTCCTCATTAAAATGCTGGTGTGATTTTCTGCAACCACCTCAGCTAAGAGTAGGAGTCCAACAAAGAAGCACTGGAAGAGATTGGCATTATATAAATCCCTTTGAAATGTGGCAAACCAAGGAATAAATTTGGATCCCCCATCAAGAAAAGTTGGAGCAGAAAAATATTTTCACCACTAGCTGCTGTGAGGAGGGATTCTGTGGACACAGCTCTCCTGCAAGGAGCTGGTGGTGAGAAGTTCAACAAAACACTGTAGTCCCAAGATGCTGCATGTCTTTGTGGGTGCTGTTGTCTTCTTAAAAAAAAAACCACAACAACAAAACTTTCTTGAGTGCAATATTTTCCCTAGCTGGGCTTTCCCCTTTTTAAAACATGAGCTAGTCTGCCTTTGCCATCTCTTCAGATGTCTGGGAGCTGCAGAGAAAACAGGATAGGAGCATCAGGGCACTATACCTATGTGTGTGATTATGAACAGGTTTATTTGTCCAAGGAGTAATGAAAACCAATGGCCTGAAACTGAAGCCAGACAAAGTCAGATTGGAAATAAGACGCAAGTTTTTAAAAGGGGAAAGACTAACCTTCAGAAAATACACTGTGGGGAATGTCGGTGTCTCCATCTCTGGATGTCTGCAAATCAAACCAGGGCCCCGGTTCTTGATTGGTGTGCTGCACTCACAGGAGTCAGCCAAGCTCAACCTGCTGAGCCCAGCACAGGAGTAACTGTGTGTGATTTAAAGACCCATGAAGTCAGACCGTGGGATCCAGACCTAGCACATTCTCCACTTTTTGGGTATGAGAAGCTTTTTGAGTAAAATAAGAGCATTGAGATACATCCCAGCTTGAGATTGACAGGCTTGACTTTTACATCTGCTTGCTTTTACTAGATGTGTAATGACATAGTTAAGAGGTATAATAAATAGTTTTATTTCAGGTCTTCTAAGGTGTATGAGCTTCTGAAAGTACTTTCCCAAGGCTAGCATGCACCCGATTTGTAGAAGTTTCCTGAAACAAATCTAGTCAATTTTGTCATATTTTTATCACCTCTTCTAGACTGTAACTGATTTCCTACGTGGTCTTTGTGAAGTGATAGTACATCTACCATATGAAGAAGGCCTGAATCTGCTCTTGGATGCACAAAGTGGGACTGTGTGACACATTCAGGAGAACTGAAAGGGGTGGGACCAGCTGCTGAGTATTAGGATGAAATTTTCAGCCACGCTGACAGTTAATATTTCTTTCTCACACATGACCAGAAATATTCTACCTTTAGAAAATACCATCTGTTTTCAAAAGCTAAAAGTAAAAAAAATCAGAGTTTGACATTCTTACAATGATTATCCTGACATGAGTCCATCGTGGCATTGGACGGGCAAGATTTGGATGCAATGTGAGTGACAGCTGTAAAAATCAGCCCTGTTACCAGAGAAAATACTTAAAGAGAGAGGAAAAAGAAAGTTGAAAACAACTGGAATTAGAAATATTTTTTCCCTAACATCCCTTGAAGAGAAATATGTGCCTATATCCCTGTCTTGGAGGTGATGTTTAAAAGTGTGTTTGATTTTATTTTGTTTAGAATATCTGGGATTCTGTTGTTGCTGTGTCTGAAAATCTTTATAGGATATTTTGTTGCATTTCAAAATCCATCAGACTTTCTAGATGTTGCACAAATCTGTTTATCCATACAAAGCTTTTTTTAAAGGATTAAATAATTTGATGTTCTCTTGACTTTGGAAAGGCTACAAGATTTAAATGTTTAACAGCGATCTTAGAGTAGGAATGATAATTTTGTTATAGAATTAGAGAAAGAAATCAAATTGTGGCTAAGAGGAATGTTCATGTTGACAGGTACATATTGGGCCTGAAAAGCTTTATACTGCTTGTGAAATGGTGGACGGGTTTTTTTGGGTTTTTTTTTGTTGTTGTTTTTGGGGTTTTTTGTTGTTGTTTGTTTGGTTTTTTGTTTTGTTTTGCTTTTGTTTTGTTTTGCTTTTGTTTTGTTTTGCTTTTGTTTTTTGTGGAGGAGAGAGTTAAAATACCTCAGTGCTTATGAAACAAAGCATCATATGTGGTAAATTATCACTGTGCAGTAAATAACCAAAGGGGAAGAGATCTGCAAGATTTCACCCAGAATTTTATTGGCCTTTATATATTCCTGTCCCAGAAGAAGCTGAAGCTGCTTGGGAAATCGTGGTGAGTAGGACATGTATGTGGGGGAATAACCACTGGTGTGAGTCCAGTAGATGTACCAGTCAGAAGGGAAGGAGAATCCAACTGTGTAGCTGAGGACATTACCCAAAGAGACTTTGGAAAAGAAAGGTCATCAAACTGTGACACTAAAAGGCACTGTAGTAAGAGTTTAAGAGCAGGTGTAGGGCAGAAGGAGTGCGACTGTGCGCAGCGGAATATCCGCTCACATGATTATGCTCCACCTTCCCGTTCAGATTCAGTAGCGCAAAGCATTCACCATATCCTGGCCTAAAATACTGCAATGAGCTTCTGTGCTTTGCTAAGCATTTGTGACAGGTGGTCTTAGAGGCTGAGCCCATTTCAGTGTAGGATGAAGAGGTCCCTGTATACATTGGCCATGTATCAGCTGAAATTTGTAAAACACTTTGGAATCCATTGGGCCGTAAGTCCACGTAATATAAGGCCATTATCATGTTTGCTAAGAAAGCTAGATTTGCTGCCAAAAATGACAAATTCTCCTTTAAACTTTGAAAGACTGTAGCTAGACTCTCCATTAAAATAGGGCAAGAGCAAAGTAAAATCGGACTAACCAGTAATTTTTGTGTTGCCTTGGCACTGCCTCTTCTCCCTGTAGGCAATGTTGATCCTATTCCTTTTCACCTTCTTCCTCTGGGTTCTCCAAAGTCCGTGGCTATAATCACGGGGTGGACTTGGCAGCAGTGTGTAGGACCTGGAATGTGTTTTTCCAGCAGCCGTGTCTGGCTTTGTGGCTGAGTTCTTTGGCTGACGCTGTGGCTGGCTCTGCTGGCAGACACGTCTTCTTCGGGGGCTGTTTTGGGTTCACAGTGCTGTCAGCTTACTTTCTGTTCTGCCCTGGAGAACCCTGCCCTGCTTTTTTCCTTGAGTCACACTTCCTTTTTTCTTTCTTTTTTTTTTTTTTTTTGGAGGACTATGTTTGTGGACAAATTTTCTCTTATGAAAACACGTGATTCAGCAAAAGTCTTTCCATATTTCAGTGGTCTTGTAATTGTTTTCCTGGGAACCAAGTGTAAATGTGCACATTTGCTCAGAAAAGTTGCTGCTGCTGTACACGTGGTCATTTCCAAATAAAGCTGCTCAGCTTGGGACCTTCTTCAGCAATTTCTGTCACTGGTAATGTGGCAAATCTCAATTTCCACTACAAAGAGTGCTCTATTTTGTCCTTTTCTGAAATAAGACCTGGATCTGCAAAGATATTTAGGTGACCAACCATTATGTAGGTGCTTCATTTCCACTGAATCCTATTAAGTGCACTAACTGCTTTTAAGGATGTGGGCATTAAACCTTGCAGAGAGCCACAGCCAGCAGGTCATGGCTGTGATGCCAGCTAGGCAGCATGGATTCTCTCTCACAGCCCTGGATTTCCACCTGTTTGCTCCTTTGTTGACTAATTGCTCTGATGAACTTTTTGGTATATTTCTGCGAGCAGTTTCACAGGAGATGAGATAGTAAACTGGAAGACCCTCATTGAATCCTGATGAGAGTTCTCTACATTTTTTAGCTTTTTTTAGCTTTTTCTGATATTTTGAAATATATTTTCCATGATCAGTTTTCTTTTTCTCTCTCATATCTTTCTTCCTCCTTTTCTTCTCACCTTACCTTCTTTTAGTTTTTAGATCCATTCCTTCAGGGATGGCCTGGAAAGTAAGAAAAAAAAAGTTAAAAAATAAGAACACCGCGAATACACACAATACTTCCATTTGAAAAATTGAAGGTCTGATTTTTAGAAATGCTTTGAACGGAGAGTGTTGGTAGCTGTAATCTCAGTAAGTAGACTGAGGCAAAAATTCTCAACCTATGTTCAAATTGTTTTTTGGAAAAAGGGGTTTCCCTTTCTATGTTAGATACTCTTACAAGCATTTTGCATTTTGGTGTCTGTACCTCTTAGCTGAAGCTGTGAGCATGCACTCTAGGCTGTAGCAGCATGTCAGCAAAGTTCCTTTGTACCCACTTTTGGCTGTGGACCCTGGCTCCTAGCTGTAGAGGCACTTGTTTGCTACTGGGCTTTTATTTTCTCAAATGAGACAGCTCTTGATATAATCTCCTTTCCTGCATTGTTGAGTAGCTGATTGACTAGCATGGAAGTCAATCCCTCCAAGGACTTCTGTAAGACCTCTGGCACGGCCCCCCACAACATCCTTCTCTCTAAATTTGAGATATATGAATTTGATTGGTGGGCTGTTTGATGGATGAGGACTTGGTTGGATGGTTGCATCCAGAGGGTAGTGGTCAACAGCTCAACATCCAGGTGAAAAGCGGTGATGAATGGTGATCCATAGGGGTCTGCCCTGGGACCAGTACTGTTCCATATCTTCATCAATGATATAGACAGCTGGATTGAGTGCACCCTCAGCAAGCTTTCAGATGACACCAAGCTGAGTGGCTGGGGGTGCTGGTGGGTGGGAGGCTGCACATGAACCTGCAGTGTGCGCTTGCAGCCCAGAAGGCCAATTGTACCCTGGGCTGCATCAAAAGAAGTGTGACCAGCAGGTCGAGGGAGCTGATTCTCTCCCTCTGCTCTGCTCTTGTGGGACCCCACCTGGAGTACCAAATCCAGCTCTGGGGCCCTCAACTTGAGAAGGATTTGGACAGACTCCAGAGGAGGGCCACAAAGATAGTCAGAAGGTTGGAGCACCTCTCCTATGAAGACAGGCTGAGAGAGTTGGGGTTGTTTAGGCTGGACGAGATAAGTCTCTGGGGACACCTTATAGCCCCCTCCAGTACTTAAAAGGGACCTACAAGAGAGCTGGAGAGGGACTTTTTACAAGGGCCTGTGGTAATAGCACAAGGGGGAATTGCTCTAAATTGCATGAGGGTCAATTTAGACTAGATATAAGGAAGATACTTTTTACAGTGAGAGTAGTGATGCACTGGAACAAGTTGCCCAGAGAGGTGGTATGTGCCCTATCCCTGAAAATGTTCAAGGCCAGGCTGGGTGGCTCTGAGCAACCTGGTCTAGTAAAAGATGTCCCTGCTTATTGCAGGGGGGTTGGAACTAGATGACCTTCAAAAATCCCTTCCAACCCAAACTGTTTCTCCCAACCCATTCTGTGTTTCTTATGTCCTTTATTTGGCTGAGCTTGAGTCTAATTATTTCTAAAGCAGATTTTTTTTTTGAGGGGAATTGTCCCTGGAATTCTCCTAGAGTACATTTTTATCTTTTGCACCTTCTAATCCATCTCTAAAACACAGAAGCAAGACTAAGAGGGAATTAGTCAATAATGATACGGCTCTGTGTAAGAGGAGTGGGAATATCAAGTTCCTCTTTTGCAAATAAATGGGAATTCCAGCATTTTGACAAGGAATAAACTTTTCTTCTTACAACAGCAAGGCTGAGTAGCAAAGAAGTACAAAGGAACATTTCTGAAGCTGCAGAGGAAAAGAAGACTCCCTGAATTCTGGATTACAAATGCAGAAGATACTGGTTTTCTGTTAGTAGTCCCAACTTTGTGTCCTAAACAATTGTGTAGGAACAATTTTGTTTGTTGGTCTGTTTTAAATGCGCAGTGGTATTGGTTTTATTATTTGAAAAATATCTGACAGAAAATATCCTCAGGAAGTGTTTATGAGTAAAGTTTGTATAAGGGTGGTATTTTGTTTGCTCTAACATTTTAGACAAGCAGGGTTAATTGAGGTAAATGGCTATTTCAGTTCATTGAGTGACCACTTGTCTTTTGCATTTTGATTTATAAATACCACAAGGAAGATATTATCAAACAATAATAGCTGCCAAGCTCTCTTGCCAGCCAGCCCCAAATAGATATTTAATTTTTTTTCAGTGTTTTGTCCCGTTTACTCTCTAGGTTACAAGGAAAAATAAGACTCCTGCTGCTTTTCTTCAGATACTGAGCTGTAAATAACAAAGCTCACCGTTAAGAATTTCCCCTAATATATTTATTTGCTGTATTTTTAGTTACACCTTCTTGTTCTAGCCTGGTTATTTATTCCCTTGCTTGCTGTTTACACTCTTCAGATACTTGAAGTGTTTAACATATGGCTTTTGGACATTGTGCAGACAATCAAACATCATTCCTTTAATGTCTCTTCATAAATCAAAGCCCCCAGCTGTTCAATTATTTTTATGGCTTTTTTGTTTTTTTCCCACATACCCCTCTTTCTGTTGCCTTATTCTGGTATTAAAGTACCCAGAATTGTGCAGCGATTCCTGCATATAATCCCCCCAGAAGGAGGCTGAATCATTCACCATTCACTGGTACACTGGTATCTGTGACCACATACACAGCTAGCTATGAATTTCAGTTTGGGTTGCTCTCTTGCATCTGATAATTCGGTGTTTTGTAGCATGTTTTTAATTCTGGTTAAACGAGAACAACATTTTGGACTGTTTGAAAACCTGAATTAATGAATTTATGGTATTTAGAAATTTTAGAAGAGATGCTGTGAATCAATTATCACAGATTTGCATAACAACCAACTGCAAATAAGGACTAAATGTGATACTGCAGTGTCAGAGAAGGAGATCCAAATGTAACAAATGTTTTGACATGGCACGTAGGAAAGAGATGTAGTATTCACATACACTGAAGGATAATTGGTAGTATTAATGAATCAGGAAAATAAGTCTGGAAGGATCTAAGACATCACCTCGTCCATTATCCTGCCCAGAGATAGGATGCAGTAGAGCTCTGTTGCTCCTGATGAGTTTATCTTTCCTATTATTATGTATGTCTACTAAAGAGGCTGTAATTCCTACAGAAAATCTATTCCAGTATTTACAAAGTAATTCCACCAGAAGGCTTCTTCTATTTTCCAACCTGCATAATACTGATGTTTGATTAAAAGTTACCTTTTTTCTACTTGAAATGACAAAATTGGTGAAATATGGGGCTGGCACCTGGGTCCACCTGCTCCTTGCAACAAGAACAACAAAAAAGACGTAAAAGAAATATCATTACTGTGTGGCCTGTTATTATTAATCTACTTCTCTAGTCACAAAATATTTGAGCAGCCATAGTCAGTGCTCTTGAGAATGACTGTCTGGGAGGGGCATGTTGAGAAGAAGAAGTACTATTAATTCCACAAGAAAGGCTTTACCCACGCCGGAGACCCAGCTGCTGATAAAGCTGATTGCAGCAGTGCTGCGCTGATTTGCAGCATCTGAAGGTCTGTGATTTACGTAGACTGAGTTTGTTCGAAAAATATAGAACAGTGGTATAATTTTTGTGCCAGCTCCTTACAGAATCACAGAATGACCTAGGTTGGAAAAGACCTTTAAGATCACCTAGTCCAACCTAAAACATGTGTACTCAAGGTTTCCTCTGAACTAACTAAACTTCTCTTGTAAAATACTATCAATTAAAAACTGTTCTAACAGATAAAAATATCAGGGCAACATGAAAAGTCTGCAAAACTACCCTGGAAGTACTGTAAGGAGTTCTTTCTATTTAAGTTGTGTTTAGAATACTAAATTGTTTGGGGGAAGGAGGGGGTAAGTACATTGCAAGTGATTTGTAGCTTTATTGAAACTTCAATTCCACATTCTAGCTTGTGTCAGGAAATGCAGGGAGGCATCATGGAGAAAATGCTATCCAAGTTTAGAAAGTGTTTAGTGGTCTGGGAAATAGGCCAAATTAGATATTCAAAGCAAAATATAGCACATCTTTTTAAAAGTCTCAGAAGTATTCCAGTTTCCATGTGAATATTACCATTTACAGGAAATGTAGTACAGACATACAGACATGGGTCATTCTTATCCAAAACCAGACTCATTTGATGAGTAAGTAAACACAGTTTTAAAGTAAGTGCTCAATTCCTCAGTTTTAAGGTGTGGAAATCAGATGTTCAGATAATTACATGCCATACCCTCTTGTCCTTTGCTGCTCATAAATGAACTAGTATTGATATCCTCTCTGTGGATGAGCCTGGGAATTTTTTCCAGATTTTGTTCCCAGAAAACATACCTGAAATGCTTCATGCCTCAGAGAAGGGTGCAACAGGTAAGAGAAATTCTTTGGAATTTGCCCATATCAAGTAGGAATAAGGTCATCAAATACGTCAAGAGTGTAAGCCAACATTGTCTCTGATGTTCCTTCTAAAAATAACAACAAAGGAAATCCAATAAAATGGCCCCATTGCACAACTCCAGAACAGAAAATCACAATACACTGTCACGTAACCTTGTAGGACTTGGTTTACAATACCTCACTTTAAGCACTCAGCTGATATGCCTAAATAATGAGAAAAGTTCTTCCGTAAGTTATCTACAGGCAATGGAAAATGATGGACACTAGTTGAAGGCAATATAGGGCTTCAAGTCTAAACTGTAGTGTTGGTAGTCAAAAATTCTGCTTCCTTCCCTAAATCAAGCCTGGATATATATTTAAATTAGAAAAAGTAATGCAATTTACCAAGTAAATTAAAATGCATACCTTAGTAATCTGCTTTAATCACACAGACTGAAATTCTCCCACAGCCCTTTCCCAGTCAGCCTCACTGCGGGATATTTTGGAGAAAGGGATACTCACGTACAACAGACCTAAAAAGCAGTCAAATTAGATTCTGGGAAAAAGTGAGGAAAGAAAACTTCAGAATCAAGGTTTTCTTACTTAAAGTGTCCTGTATCTAGTACGACCCTTTCTGAATTAAATTGAGATCCAGTCACGTTAGTGATAGAATTCCTGTTTTTAAAAGATGACACTTAGAACTGTGTAGACAATTGTTTTATACCATTCAAGTTGTTTGAAACCCACAACTAAGAATGTATGTTTCTCTATATTGTGGATTGTATATGTACATAAGAAGTGTAAAATAAACGATTATATTTTTCAAATACATTTCTGGTTTTGTAAGCTCATGCCACCATTGAATACTCCTATCTTGAGTGTAACATACGAAACAGGAAATAAACTAAGAGTGAAAGCATCTCCTTCAACTAGGAACTTTTTCAAGGATAACTGTATGTAGCAGTATGTACTTTACTAAACATTAATGCTCTCCAGTGTCCCTATTTTACTGAAGTTTTCTGTTCTAAAAGTGGTATTTCTCTCTTGTAACTCACCCCATCTAAATATGGGTAGTGTGAGCCTAAGCCAGTCAGCTTCATCTCCATTTATATGCAATGAAAAATAATGGGCATCCCCAGGGAGCAAATGCACCTGTGCCTGTCTTTTCCTAAAACAGAATCATAGAGTGGTGCAGGTTGGAAGCAAACCCTACAGTTCATCTAACCCAGTTCTTGGCTCAAAACTAGGCCAGTTGCTCAGAGCTTGTCCAGCCTGGTTTCTGAAAATCTCCTGGGAAACCTCTTCCAGTGTTTGATCAGCCTTGTGGTAAAAAGCTTTCTCCTTTTATGCGATCAGAATTTCTGATACAACTGAGCTCCAACTGGCTTCTCTTACATCTTATTTTGTGCCTGTGCACCTCTGAGGAGAGGATCTCTCTGTCTTATTCCCTTTCGTGAGCTACAGTAAGGTCCACCCGAGCTTTCTGTTCTGAAAACTGAACAAACCCAGTTCATGCAGCTTTTTCTTGTGCATCCTGGGCACTGGTCTCCTACTCATCCTTCTGTCCCTCCACTGGGCTCTCCCCAGCAAGCCCATGTCTTCGTGGTACTGAGCAGCCTAAAACTGGCTGCCCTACTCCAGGTGAGGTCTCACAAGGGCAAAAAGAGGCAAACATTTTTACTTGCAGAAATTAATTCTTGCCAATACAGTTCAGTTGGCCTTCTATGCTGCATGGGGACACTGCCAATTTGCATTCAGCATATTGTCCATCAAGATGCCCCAGTCCTTTTCTGCCAAGCTTTTCCAGATGGTTGAGCCCCAGCCCTTATTGCTGCCTGGAGTTATTCCCGCACAGATACAGGATTTTGTATTTGCCTTAGCTCTTGTGAGGTTTCTATCAGTACAATTCCTTCAGCTTGTCCAGGTCTCTCTGAACTGCAGCCTGTGTTCCTGCATGTTGTCCAATATCGCCTGCAAAGAGGCTCAGTGTCTTCAGTCATTAGTGAAGACTGAACAGTATCAGCCTTGCTGAGGTCAAGATGTACAACATCTTTTGTTCTTCCATTGTCCATGGAGCTTGTCCGTTCATCACGGAAATTGGTGGCATCGGTTGGGCATGATTTGCCCTTGCTAGATCCCCTTCACCTTCTTGCTTTTCATGTGATCAGCAATGACTTCCCAGAGGATTTGCTCCATAACCTGCCCAGGGGTTGAGGGGAGGCTGTTTGACTCGAGTCACCCTGCCTGCCCCTTCTGAAGATGGGTGTGATGTTGACCTTTTTTCTGTCATCAGGAACCTCCCCTGAGTGCAGTGACCTTTCAAAGATGACATCTCTTTCTGGAATGATGTCAGACAGCTCCCTCAGCACTCTTCAGTGCAGCTGATCTGCTCCCATGGGTTGCATGTGCTCAGTTTGCTGAAGTTGTCCCTGACCCTGCCTTCCTCTACTGCAGATTCTGTGTCATTCCCATAGACTCTGCTGGTAGCCTTTGGGGGCTGCAGTGCCTGGGACATATCTGCCTAGTGAAAAATGAGTAGAAAAAAAGAGATGGAGAACCTCTGCCTTTTCCATGCCTGTTGTCACTCAGTCCCTTACTCCATTGAGCAACGTGCCCACATTCACATTAATCTTTTCCCAAATGGACATATTTCTCTTCAGTACATACAGAGACAGAGCAGGCTGATTAACTTCATCTTCATTAGTCTTCAAAAGCCTAGAAAACAATGACATCAATCGTATTTCAGGTCCAAATAAACCTTTGTTTTGTGAATGGCTGTTGCTGTTACCAACCTGCACTGGGCTGTTGGCTCGTTTGCAGTGGTTGACAGCTGCCTTGAGCAGCCCGGCAGGCTAGTGCCACCACATTGCACAGGAAGCAAGAGCTTTGATCAAGCATCAAAAACAGGGGTTCCAGGCTTTTATTCTTTGTTGTGTTCTGACTTGGATAATGGTTTTAATTATTTGAAGAGTGATTCATGGTGGGGGAACACAGCTCCATCATCAGAAGAGTCTCAAGCAGTTACAGAGCCTGTGATGATGTGGATCACCAGAAGTCTTCCAGCTCTTAGGAGGTTCCTGATGGTGTGCAGAGGGACATGTGCTTGGCTTACTTGTCACATGCAGCAGTTTTGTAAGTTTAACTTTTGACATGAAGTGGTATTAAATCAAATAAAGATGTCAAATATTACATTTCTCTTATGAATTAGCAGTAAAGGAAGGTGGTACAGAAGGTGTCTCTAATATATTTAGAAGAACTTAGGGGAATTCATTCTTCTGCTGCTGTTTTGCAATGCTGTTTTTTTGGGGCAGTTTTACTCACAGGAGTAAAGGCAGATGTTATCTTTATTGGTTCTTCCAATGCTCAGTGCCTCTTGAATGTTGGGTGTGCTTTTGGATGCCTGATTTAGATCATGTTTTAGACATAAAGTTAAGGGTAAAAATCAAAACGTGACAATCTGAACAGAGCAAAAGACAGTTTCTACCTTCAAACTCCTAAAAAGAATGTTCTAAATAATANGACAATAGTGAGTGGAAAAATAAGTATTATTTATGAGGATGTAAGAATAAATTGGTGAAAAAGAAGAAAGAGGTTATCTCATTAACCTCTCTGCTGGTGCAGTCCTTCCATAATATCCGTTGTAATAACTATTCCAGGAGATGCTTGCCTGCCAAAAGAGCGGTGTTTCCATGGAGCACGCAACACGCTGGGGGTCTGCGCAGCTTCCAGTGAGGGTGAGGAACAGATTCCAGGTGTCTTTAATGTCTTTTCAATCCAGCTCTAAAGCCTACAGTTAGCCCAAGACAACAGTTAACTAAGACCTTCCTGTGCTTAAAGGCCCAGATCCTCCATAGTAGGCAGTGCCAGATTAGCAAGGCAAAAAATACTTTATAGATCTTTAGGCTGCTGTAAAGCTATTATAAATTAATCTTGGCTACTTGTGACCCTGAAGAGTACATCTGGCAGCAAGAGAGGAATGTGGTATTGATATTTGATAATTGTGGTATTGACCCTCCAGCTGAAGAAGAGAAGGTCGCATGCAGCCACTATTCCTGCTTTGAATTATCCAGTATTTCCCCTGAGGAAAGACCATCAGGAGAGCAAGTCTGCTGGGTCTCTGGCTCTTTTGTGCTGCTGAAGTGGCAAAAAGCAGCTGAGACAGACCTGAGAATTGAAACTGAACAGCTCATTTCGTTTAACATGCTAATACATTTTCTTCCTGTTTTTGAGCTATGTGGAAAATGGCAAAACTTCTGATTTGCTTTAATTGCACAATATGTTAAATTATAACTAAGCACTCTTCTTACATTAATTGCCCACAGCTTTCTGAAGACACTTAATGACATTGAATAATTACACAGGAGATGTGCATCTCTCATAGAATTGTTAATCTTCAACAAGTTTATTTCTTGCAATTATTCTGTAATTATTTTATGCTAACTATATTTAAATTTAGTAGCACAAATCACAAAATACTAATTATTATTTAAAACAATATTTAAAAAGTCTAAACTGTGTAAGTTAATCCTACAGAAATATGTCTTCAATAATCAACTGGCATTTTTGAAAAAATGCAATTAGAATCTTATTAAATCTAAATTAAAAGCTTACATGCAAAACAATTTAAAAATAGATATTGAAACCTAAGAATTCACACTCTTCAGTGTTTTCTCCTATTACAATGTAGGCTTAAGAATTTAATAATTTTTTCCAGGTGGACAAAAACAAAAAGGTTTTAAATTTGTAGCTAGTTTCAGATTTTAAAGTAAACAGGCTATTTAAATGGAAGGACATGGTTTGCTGTGTTGTACCCATATGGGAACATTTAATATTAAACACATCATAAAAATAAGGGAGATTAACATTTTTAAGCAGCTATGTGCCATTTGAAGGGAGGTTTTATTTTTATTTCAGGCACTGAACTGAGCTTGGTTTTTCCAACATGCAAATTCTGAGTCAACGACAGACATGGTGAAGCAGAAGTGAGGATACGGTGGGCAGGCGTTCCTTTTCATAAGGTAAATTAAAGTGAAAAAATCTGTAAAGAACACAGTCTACAAGGGCATAAAATATAACAAATGTGCTCAGTCACTGGAGTGGTGCTAAGCTCGATGCAACTGGTTAAGCCTAAAGCCATGATTTGCTCTCCTTGCTTCTATAGAAGGGTCAAAGCCCCAGCTCTTAATTATTAGGAAGCAAACTTTTGGTCAAAATTTCCAAACTGGGCTATTATGAGGTACTTCTCTTACCACGCCACGTAATGCGTTTATGCACTGAAATCTGTGCTTGGCATTTCTTGTGTCATATCCACAGGGCAAAAGCAGAATCAGACATAGAAGCAGAGGGGTTCCTGCAGAGACAGCAGCAACGGCAGAGTCTGAATTCTTTCTGGTATTGCATAGAGATGTGTAATATATGATCTGTAGTTGGAGGCTATACTTTTGAGCTCAGATGTTCAATAGCTGATAGCTTCACATGCTGAGAGCTATCAGGATAACATAATAGCTATATGACAGTCACGATTTTACTGACTTTCAGTCACTGCTAAATATTTTTCAGGCTTTATGGGAAATTTTTCCATCTTTACTATATAGTTAATGAGCACAGAAATCTATCAAATGTCCATTGTTCTCAAAGGATTGCCTTTGGGAACTCTAGGGATGCTTGCTTGCTTTTTTTGTGGAAGGAAGATAATTAACTTATTGGAAGGAAATCAGGCACATTGGAGCCGGGTATACTTAGAGTGTTTCCAACAGTTTGTGGTGGGTTTTCTGAAACATAAATTTTCTTCTCAGCTGCAGGACTGGGTCAATGACTCCTGATGAAAATAGTGAAGCGACTAGAACATGGTTTTCTTTCTCTAGAAGGTTGTAATAACAAGACTGTATCATCATCTCTGTGAGTCGTCTGTCTCACTTGATGTCTGAGGAAAGGGATGGTCTTGCAGCAATAAAAGGGAGGCATTATGAACAAACACAGTGTGTCATTTAGTTTTTCACATCCATCATGTAACAGCTTATCTTCTGCACTTCCCTCTGTCACCCTGTGTGCAAAGGCCTGAAAATGTATGTAAATTATTAGATGTCAATCATCTTGGGGAGTTATTTTTTGGTTTAGTTGCATAAGAAATGCTGAGCTACTAAAGCATATGGGAAGCAGCAAGTAGAAATGCCTAGGAAGAGCAGGGTCTCCATGACGTGGGAATTCACAGTCCTGCTAGGAAGGGATGTAGGCTGGCCAAGAGTGGATGTCTGGCAGATGTATAGAATGTGTTCTGTGAAGGAGACCTCTTGGTAGTTTGAAATACTGCCATACCCACATGAGTTTGTATGCAGAACTGCACTGGGAAGACACTCTGGAGGTCTGAACCAAAGAGCTCCTCCTTCGCTGAGGGAACACTTGCTTTCCATTCTGGTCCCACTGAAGTGTTCTGTAAAAGCTGCTGATGTGAGTTAAGTATTTATTAGCATAGAAAAGACTTGTGTAACATAGTCCCTCGTGCTTTCTTTGCCTTTTTGAGCTATTACAGTGGATGGCCTTGATACTCAAATCCTTCTTTTGTCTAGAGGAACACTTTCTTTCTGCTTCAGAAAGTAAGTCAGAGGACTTACTTTCTAAGAAAGGACTTGTAAAAAGTGGTTTTCAGTCTTCTTTCTGGCCTTGGAAAACTGTTACAATTACTAATACAGATGTCCCACGTGAAATATCTGGCTGCCTAGCTGCAGCTGATTACATTTAAGGACCTATTTGATAGGTCTTATTTGATCTACCTTTCTGAGCCTTTGATATATGCTCCAGATAAAGACTTAAACCCCTACTGTTGTGTTCCTGCAGAGGTCAGGAAAGAGTCCTGCCATTTAAAGTGTTCAAGAGATGACATGAACGTTCAGTTCTTATTCCTCAGTCTGCGGAAAATCAAAGCCCCAAATATTGGATCAAGTCATCCTTATGGCAGTGCTGTTGGGCAACCTTTGAAGAGTCTGGTCAAGGACCTTCAAACTGAATTTACTTTTCCTCTTTTCCAGACGTTCATAATCTGAAGTGACTACAAAAGAGTCTGGACAACCACCTTAGTCAGAGGTGTCTCCTCTGTTTAATGCTGAGTAAGCAAAGTCCCGCTGCAGGACCTCCCTGCTCCTCAAAATCCCAACCTGAGTGTGCCTCATGGTGTGTAGCTCTATTCGTTCCCTTTGCCCCCCAGCCCACTCTCCTGAGTGGTGGTAAATGTCTTAAAGTCCATGACGGTGCCTTCCGGGCTGGAAATAACTCTTTTCTGAAAGCCTCCCCTGGCATTCTCGCTAAAGGATTAGCCACAAAATATGTGTGTATAAGGGACTGGAGCCCAAATACTACAGCCAGGTGAATGGTGGATGATTCTCATTCTGGAATATTTTATGGCAAGAGTCCTAGCAGAAATCTCAAATATTTATTCTTAAGAAGACAAGATTTCTTAAGTTCATTAACTTACATTTTTCTGTAGTTTCCATCTATATAACTTATGACTGAAAATAATGACCAGAACTGAAAAAGTGGTGAGAGGAAGGTATAAATAGTTCATCATAATTATGATACTGAAAGATTTTAATTTTAGTTAGATGGGTGAGGCAAATGCATGTTACTTACAGGAGACATAAAAATTCTAAGTGCTGCTTTATCGAAAGAAATATGTGTTTATATATTTCTCAGGCTTACTCTCAGTCTGGTGAACCTTGATTTCTTTTAAAATGGTTTTTGTACGATGAATATTATCTGAATTTCTTAAATCTTTCACATACCTTATGATTAGAGCCTGGGTAAGTCAAAGAAGTGGATTTTCTTGGGCTGCAGGTCAGGTGTTGTAGTTTTAACACTGTGTTTATAACGCTCCTGTTTGCCCTTCCTCATCATCTTGCTGGTACAGACCACTGGTGAACACAAGTTGCTTTTTCTCTTTTTGTGACCTTCTGATTTGCAGCGTTTTGTTGTTCATAAACCGTAATATGAGAGGGTTGTGAGAGAATGGGTCAGTCACTTCATTCTCTCTTCAGCGTCTTACCCAGGGTGGATGGATCAGTATGAAAAAGGCTACATAATGTCAGAACTAGTGAATTATTCAGGGATTTTCAAAGGCTTTCCTTTACTGTCTGAATTATTAAACTTGTTCACTTATCTCTTTAAAGAATGATGAAATTAAAAGTTGAGCATGAAAGCAGTGACATTCTTTTCATATTTTTCCAACTGCAGGTTTGATTCTGCTTCCTGATAGCTCTAAGTGTATATTTGTACCTCATCCTCAGAATTTCCTATGGTTTGAAATTCTTGTACTGACATGAAAACAGTCGTGATTTGAAAAACAGAACAGTGTTGAAACTGGTAATACATAAAGCAGTTGAACTTATTAATATGACTCAGAAACAGGATAGAAGTAAAAGGTGCCATTTCCTATGTGTAAATGAAAAACCTATGAAACTGAGGTCTGGGAATCTCTTGTGATGGCATTGACAGACTGTGAAAATAGGAGGATCCACTTAGAGAGACTGACTTGAAGGACCTGAAGACAGGTCCAGTGTCATCCCAGCAGCAAGTCTATGTGAAGTTATTTTGTACAAGGAATTGCTATTGATGCAATGAAACAGCGAAATGCTCCTTCAGAAACTGTCTCTTTGGGAACCTGTTGCTAGCTTTAAAGGGACAGACGGCAGAAGAAGGGATATTCCCTTGCTTTTTAGTGAAACAGTCCTAGAAATAAGAAACCTGTATTGAGTGTGCATGGCAAGGTTTTGGTAGCAGGAGGCTGCAGGGGTGGCTTCTGTCAGAAACTGTCAGAACTCCCCCCATGTCCAAGAGAGCCAATGCCAGCCGGCTCCAGGATGGACCCACAGCTGGTCAAGGCCAAGCCCATCAGTGGTGGTGGTCGTGCCCCTGGGATAACAGATTTAAGAAGGGGGGAAAAAAACGTTCAACAACCTGGGAGAGAGAGGTGAGCATATGTTGGAGGAACAGCTCTGCAGCCACCAAGGTTAGTAAAGAAGGAGGGGACAAGGTGTTCCAGGTGCTGGATCAGAGATTCTCCTGCAGCCTGGAGGGAAGGACATATTGACATGGCTCTTCCACTGCAGCCCATGGAGGGCCATGGGGGAGCAGACACCCACCTGCAGCCTATGGAGGATCCCACACCTCCATTCAGAGTGAGTGGATGCCAGAAAGAGACTGTGACTCCATGGGAGATCTGCACTGGAGCAGGCTTCTTGCAGGACCTGTGGAGAGAGGACCCCAAATTGGAGCAGCTTTGCTGGCAGGACTTGTGACCCCATGGGTAGCAGCCTGTTCCTGAAGGACTGCACCCTGTGGAAGGTATCCACGTTGGAGCACTTAATGAAGAACTGTAGCCCATTGGAAGGAGCCATGTCGGAGAATATTGTGGAGGGACGTCTCCCATGGGAAGGACCCCACAGTGGAGCAGTGGAAGAGTGTGAGGAGTCTGAGCAGGATAGAACAGCAGACGTAACATGTGATGAACTGACCACAACCCTCAGTCCTTGTCTCCCTGCACCACTATGGGGGAGGAGGTAGAAAAAATTGGGTGTGAAATTGAACCCAGGAAGAAGGGAGAGAAGGTGTTTTAATGTAGTTTTATTTCTCATTACTCTACTCTGATTTGACTGGTAATAAATTAAACTAATTTCCACTAGGTGAGCCTGTTTTGCCCATGATGGTAACTGGTGAATAATCTCTCCTTGCCCTTACCTCAGCCATGAGCCTTTCATTGTATTTTCTCTATCCTGTCCAGATGAGGAGGGGAAATGGTAGGGTGGCTGTGGTGGGCACCTGGCACGAAGCCAGGCTCACCCACTAGAAAATTGTATTACCTTGAATTTGGAAAGAGTAGGCAGGTGGCAGGACCCCACAAAGACCGGAAGCTTTTTCTGGCCACTGTTAAGTATCTCACCCCTTGGAAGCCCCTGTTCTCTGACACAGACAGAGAAGAGATTGGACTGGAAACAGCTGAGGCCTCGGGAGGCATCACAATTCAGAGCCCCTCCAGGAAGAGCTATCTCTTCTGCACTTGGGTCATGGTGCACAGCCACTTAACGCTGATCTCTCTGGGGTTTTTTCTAGTGGAGAATGGGTATTTCCCTGTGTCCCCAAGCTGGATAGGAGTGCTGATCTTCTGGAGGGCAGGAAGGCTCTGCAGAGAGATTTGGACAGGCTGGAGAGATGGGCCAAAGCCAATTGTATGAGGTTCAAAATACACAAGGCAAAGTGCTGAGTCCTATGCTTGGGCCACAGCAACCCTGTGCAGTGCTACCAGCTTGGGGAAAAGTTCCTGTTGGAAAAGGACCTGGGGGTGCTAGTTGGCAGCCAGCTGAACGTGACCCAGCAGTGTGTCCAGGTGGCCAAGAAGGCCACTGGCATCCTGCCTTGTGTCAGCGATAGTGTGGCCAGCAGGACCAGGGCAGCGATTGTCCCTCTGCACTCTGTAATAGTGAGGCCACACCTTCAGTGCTGTGTCCAGTTTTGGGCGCCATCACTACGAGAAGGCCATTGAGGTGCTGGAGAGGGTCCAGAGATGGGCAACAAAGCTGGGAAAGGGTCTGGAGCACAAGCCCAGTGAGAAGTGGCTGAGGGAGCTGGGGTTGCTTAGCCTGGGGAAAAGGAGGCTTGGGGGGAACTGTAGGGCTCACCATAACTACCTGAAAGGAGGCTGGAGCCATGTGGATGTCGGTCTCTTCTTCCAGACAACAAATTACAGGACAAGAGGAAATGGCCTCAAGCTGCACCAGGATAGGTTTAGGCTGGATATTAGGAAAAATAACTTTGCTGATAGGGTTGTCAAATATTGGAACAGGCTGCCCAGGGAAGTGGTTGAATCACTGTCCCTGGAGGTATTTAAAAGATGTGTAGGTATGACTCTTTGGGACAGGGTTTAGTGGTGGGCTTGATGATCTTAAAGGTCTTTTCCAAGACAAACGATTCTATGAGTTTATGATTCTATGATTTATGTCCAGAACAAAGTATTTCAGTATTGTAAAAGGAAACAGTGAATTGAAATGTAAACTTACAGCTGAATCCATTTGTTTCAAAATGTATATTCAAAGAAAAAGTGTTTTTTAAGGGCAATTCAAAGCTTAAAACATATTCAAGGCATAAACATTTCCTAAATTTTTAGGAAATCAGATTGTCTGAGAAAAAACCTTTGCACATCTTTTATGTGGGAACCTACAGAGCAGCAAATATGAAGATTCCCATTGTATTCTCACCTTTGTTGGTGTCAGTCAAGTTCAAATCCATTGAATTTAAGGAATTTAAACTGATATAGAACTTGTCTGAGGACAGAAACAGGCTTAAAGCTTAGTATTATGACAATCTAACTGAGAACCACAATACATTGAAACTGAAACCAAATCCATGTTTTCAACAGTAAGGCACAAACACTGCACAAACAGTTACAAATCGGCAATAGTAATTAAGTTGTTAAATTTACAGAGAAAATGCAACTAACTCTCTTTTGGGGGAGTTAGGTTGCATGGTCTTCATTAATTGGAATACACACAGTTAAAACTAATAAACAAGCAAAGAAACAAACAATTTATCAGTGCCACGACTATTTTGTGTGTCATGGCAACCCCCCCAAATTGTTTATTCCCTCATTGTTGCTGGCTTTTTACCTTCTGCATTATGTTCACAGCTTAATGAAAATTTCCTGCCTGGGTTTATTTCCCTAATGAAATGCATAACAAGTAACACAAGTTTAGGACAATATATGTATTGGTACAAAATATTTTAAATCACATTGTCTGCCCTCACTGTCCACTTTTGTGCCTACATATAAATGATGTTGTTCTGTTACAGTGGCATCTGTTTTTCTGCCTCTTTGGTGTGCTCCACAATATTTGCAGCTTGGTGTTTGGTCAATATCAGAGGATACACAGCTTTAATCATATAATTCTTTTGTGTTTGGAGGATTCTCATTTTAAGATTGGATTCATCTCTCCCGCTTTCCTTGTCTTGCTCTCTCCTTCTGTCCACCTTTGTTTCTTACCTGCTCCTTCACCCTTTTTTCTTCTGATGCCTTGTGGGTGTTTTATTTATGCAAAATTTAACCTTAGAGTCTCTGTTTTTTCCCCTGACCTGGTTTGGTGTGGTGGGCATAAAACTGGAAGATTTACATCTGTAGTTGTAGGTACGTGTCTGAGCTGAATAAAGTTTTTCTTAGTTTTCTTACTGAAAAAATTATTTGGGTTTTCTTTAAACTGCCTCATGCTTCTAATGGTAAACTTTTGCTGCTGGGCCATGGGGAAAGCAGGTGTTTTTGAACCGCTGACTACAACAAGAGGGCAGATATCTGTATGTTCCTGTGTTGTCCCCAGCAAGGAAATCTTTCTAGGTAGGGTTTCTCTCAGAGTAGCTTGTTGCAGCTTGGGGAAAGGTGACAGCTGGGGACAGTCCAGCATGAGGAGGTCAGCGTTGTCTTTATCAAGTCGCCTCTGCGTTGGGATGTGAATATTGTCATATGCTGCCTTTAGAAGGTCTTTAAACCGCTTGTCCTGATGAGGCAAAGGACTTCTGGTAATAATTCCGTTTTCCATCAGGGACTGTGGAGGTACTTTGCTTGTACTTGTCATTGCCTGGACGTTTGAAAAGGGAGATTGCTTATTTGCTGGTGTGGATGGTGATTTCTTGTGAAGAATTGGTTTTCTGGCCTCTGTCAAGTCTTCAAAACCATTCTGATTGTTCTGAGAATCCAAAAATGGCTGATAAATGGGCTCACATGGCATACTTTTGCTTGATGGCTTAGGAGGCCCACAGAGGACCAACTCTCTGCCTGCAAACTTGGAAACTAAATAGAATATAGAAAAAAATCAGATCAGCTTCTGCTGTGATGGAATTTTCAAGAAAATAACATCTTAATATCAAATCAGCTTCATCCCATAATAAAATCACTATTTGTAAAGGCGGAAAGAAAAGTAAATATTGACACAGAATGAAATTTTGCACTGATGATTTCGGGCAGATGGTGATCTGCAGGTAGGTAATTGTCAGTTTTTTGGTTGAACACTCGTAAATGAGCCTCTCAGCATAAAGTCGTCTGTCTTAATTTTAGTGGATATTATAGAATCAAAGAATCACAGAATAGTTTGAGCTGTAAGGAACCTTAAAGATCTTCTCATTCCAATCCCCATTCACCATTCTCTAGATCAGGTTGCTCAGAGCTCCATCCTACTTGGCCTTGGGTACTTATAGGGTTGGGGCATCCACTGCTTCTCTGAGCAACCTATGCATTTATGCTTCTGGGGACATCTATCTCATCATTTTAAGCATGGCACATATGTAAATAGCTGTGGGGTTGCAATAACTGAAGCAGAAATAAATGAAGATATGGAGTTTGATTATCCAGGACTGTGCATCTTCTATGTTTTTGAAACTGTGGAAAATAATGTCATGAATGTGAGTACAACTCCTCACTGAGTCCAGTGAAGTTGTGACACTTGCACCATGCTCACATTCATCCTGGGAATGTAAATAAATGCTCATTTTACTCATAAATGTCTGTTCTTGGAAGTGCCTTAGAGGTACTAGTACCGTCCCAGGGTTACTCATCAAGGAAATAACCTACACATGGATATGGAAAAGTTATTTGTGATCAGTATCTGCAGAGTATGCACTGGGTTAGGTGTTCATCTGCTAATTATTTCACCTGATCAAAATGAAATCTCTCACCAGATTTGAGCCTGGGAAAAAAATTGCTCAAAATATTTGTAATTTCAAAAAAAAATATGCGAAGATATTTCTATAGCATTTTCAGGAATTGTGTTCCCTTTTTTTCCTCAGACAGATACCCTTTTACCCTTTTGAACTAACATGCTGAGACTTATTTCAGAACAGTACCTTTTGACAAGTTTTCTTGGTTTTCCAATGCAATTGTGATCTCATCTTCTTGAATAGCATTTGGCATTGCCAGGGTTAATACAGTAGGAAATGCCCTATTGCCATAATTTCTGAGGTTTTCCAGAGTGTCCATTTCAGCCTTCTGGGAAATCTTAGTTTCTGACTCCTTATTCAGCTGTTTCTCAGGATTAATACTGTGTTTTTCTGCTTCATATTCCCTCTGGAAAATGATCAGACACCATTTGATTTGTAGGTTACAAAAAAGCACCTTAAACTTTAAAAGAAATCACACTATAAGGCATAATGGGAAATCTTGTTTTCACACAAGCCTTGGTCACACACATCAACATTTAATCTGAACAGACCCTATGCCAGAGGTTCTTCCTGAACCCAGCTCTACATGGGCTTGCAGACCCTTCCCTTTACCACACAGGCTGTAGGGAGAAAGTTTTCATGAAAATCCACTGGGCATTAGAATGCCACCTTTGGGGAGCCCATAGCACTTCCTTGGAGGCTTATGGCTCACGGAGCCTCCTAAGGTGTGTGAGGAAGGTCGGGGTACCGCAGAGCTCATGCTGCAGAGCAGAAACACCATGGAATGCTGTGAGCTGCTCTCTGATCCAGAGGCAAGATTGCTGTGGGCTGGTTGCCATTTGCTGTGAGGGAAAGTAGTCAGCACAAGACTAGAAGAGATCTGGGGAGGTTTTGCAGAGGAATTGCAGCAGGAGAACCTCCGTGGAGCTGTGGTAACAGGACCGTTCATCCCAACAAGAACATGGGTTTCAGGACTCACTCCTTGCTGCAGTGCCATTTCCCTCACTCCTGCAGGCATCTTCCATGCACAAGGGATATGTTCTCATATGGAGGTCACTTGCCTATCCTACGATCCAAGTTTTCAGAGTCCTCACTGGGTCAGCCTTATGCACACTGAACTTCAGTTATCAAAACCTTGTGAAAATGCAAGGGCTGTGAAATAAAACATTGGATTTAAAACATGTTTTTCACAAGGGGAGCACTTTGCAAAGCAAAGAATAGAAGAAATAAATCCTTTCCTAGAGAACTAAGTCCTGTGATGAGCTGACTGCTCTGTGTGCTGCTTCTGTTGCAGAACAACTTCTTTCAGGTCTGGCATTCCTGACAAAGAAATTTCTGAAATGTAGTTTCTGAAACCAAGACAACTACCCACATGGATATTCCAGTCCAATACCAAGCTTTTTTTTTGCTGCTCTCCATATCATCTTTGACAGACCCACTTAGTTGTAACATGGCTACCACTTCAAGGATTATCTGTCGTGAGTTTTGATCTTTTTACTGCCATCTTTACATAATACAAACTTCTTGTTTCCATAATCAGAGAGGTAATTAATTTTACTACGGTGTATTTGTCTTTTTCATGGTTTTTTTCTAATCTTTGCATTGCGAAGTACTCTCCTTGTGAAAAATATGTTTTTAATTTAACATGCCATTTTAAAAAGTGGATGTAAGTTGTGGAGAAAAGGCAGTTTTGATAGCTTGAATGTATTTTGTAGATAAGCAAAAATGTTTGGAAAAATTTGAAGGGCCCCAAACTTCAAATTTGTGGGGTCACCCCATCCTTCCTACATACTTGTAGTACCCAATCACAATTAGGGCAATTATTTTAAGAGTATTTATAAAAAGAAACAAAATATGTTTAAGTTGACAACGTATTTCTAAAACCACACCAGAT
This sequence comes from Melanocharis versteri, assembly GCA_013397845.1. Classification (NCBI taxonomy): domain Eukaryota; kingdom Metazoa; phylum Chordata; class Aves; order Passeriformes; family Melanocharitidae; genus Melanocharis; species Melanocharis versteri. The sequence continues at coordinate 530,886 of VZTG01005923.1, forward strand.
CAATTGGGAATTTGAGATGTCATAAGTATTTTAGGCTATGCAATCAAACAGTCTCCCAGGATTTTACACACTGCTAGTTAAGAAAACAAATTTTCGTCTTACATTTTGCAAGCTGTCACCTTATATACAGTATATCGGAAAACTTGCCATGACTGGTTTTACTGCCAGACCTCTTAAGAGCTAATTGGTTAAGCACCTGGGCAGGAAGTTTTTGGCAGAAATGCTATTTTCTGCAAGGACCAGCTATAAAGTTCTGGATGGCAAATTGTAATCATTAAGGCTCCCTCTTCTACAGCAGTACACATAAAATGTAAATACATTGCTTGAAGAAACGACGATGCATAAAAGGACAGGCTGTGTTTTAAGTTTATCCAATGACTTATGGCTCAAATTTGAACATGGAAAGGATCTTATGCTTTTTTAAGGGTAAAGCTTTCAACAGACTTTTCTAATTGCACACATGCCAGAAAAATGAGAATCACATCTGTTTGCATCCAACAAAATTATTATTTGCATGTTCAAATATTAACTTCTGTATACAAGGAGATGGTGCAAATACGATCACTCATACTGGCTTTTCAAATGCAGGGGGTTTGTATATGAAAAGTAATTTCCACAGACTTTTTTTTTTTCAGTTTTAGATTAGAATTTCTTCTGAAAAAATTTCCCCAGGAAATTGTATGTTTCTTGGTATTGTGTGAAAAATCATAGCATATTCTGCTGCCTGGAATGGGTTGAACCGTTTTGTGAATATACATTTGAATTCCAAACAATGTCTGGGCCGATTGTGTCGGTAGAATATTTCATTGCTTGTTATTCATAGGCATTATCATGAATGCAGTTACTTTTCAGCTTGTGTTGATATTTGATATGTTTTGTTCTTTTTGGACAGAATATTCAGAAGAGCCAGATGCCAACTTTTTCTACAAGTCACTGAGAGGAAAGGAGGTTTCTAATTTGCTCAAAAATACCGGAGTATTTTTTCACTATAAATTTGCTCCTTTGTAGGTATTAGCTCCCTGTAAATATCTCTTTTCATAGGCAGACAGAAATATGCAATAATCTTTATGGTCCTAGAAAGAAATAATGTAAATAAATGGCAACTAGTTTTCAGGTTGCTTCATTTACCTGTGACTGTTAATTGTTACTTATCTGTTTCCGTAATTTAGATTTGATTTATATGCAAATTCTAAATTTTGTGCTTTAATTTTATACACACAAGCTGTCTTGTTGAGCTCAGCGAAACTATCCATATCCTTAAAGTTAAAGCAGATGCATACATTTGCAAGATCTGGAGAGCTGAAAGGAAATAATGTGATTTAAAGATGGATCACACACTGCTAGTAATAAATAGCAAATAGTTGGCTTTACACAGAATAGAGAGAACATCTATCTATGCATTTTGAAATATCCTTGGCATAATTTATAACACAAATATCAAATACCCATGCTGTTGTAATTAAGCTCTAGTAACATCAGGATCACAACAAGAAGATGAATAAAAAGTGGGAAATTTCCCCCTTGCATTCAGTTAACAATCTTTACTCTTCTTCCTCAGTTTCAGCTCTCTGTGGCTGGGTGGTCGAAGAAGTGCATTGCAGCCTGCCAAAGAGGTGGTTGAATTTGGCCTCTTTTAGACCAAAGCAGAGAATCCTCCCCGCAAGATAATTCCCTGCCAGCTGCCTCCTTCGAGAGCCATGCCAGCGCAGCATGGGCCAGTCTCCAGGGAAGCTGGGGGCTGCTCTTGGCTCTGCCTCTGCCCAAAAACGTCATGCCACCCGTGTGGGGCTCCGCCTTGGGATCCAAGAGATGCATTCTTTTCTTTTCCCTATATACTTCGCATATGCTTAGGGCTAAGTTTTGCCATTGTGCAAGTATGTGCATAAAGGAGCTTTAGCTGAAGAACAGGCCAGAGGATACTGGAAAAATAAGAGCATTGATTGAGTAAGAATGCCCAGCTTGATTTCTTAGCCAGCCTTCCTCTCTTTCTTTCCTGTTTTTGCCGAAATTCCAGCCTTGCTGGGAAATATGACTATATGTTGGAGAAACTGGTATAAAGTGGTAGCATTGATAGTCATGATTTAAAAGAGCTCTTGGGGAGGACTGATTGCACAGGTTAATTATGCAAAAGGCTTGAATAAGAAACAATTAAGAGATCATCATTAACTGCAAAAAGTTGCAGAGCCTAACTACTATGAAGGGAGAAATACTAATTTTCATAATAAAGAATGTAAGAGGGAATAGAAGGACAAAAATAAGGAATAAGTTATGTAGAGTGATAATCTAGGAAAAAAACAGTGAGTTTACAAAGAGTCTTTGATAACAGGATGGTCTCTAAACTGTGCTAGTAGCAGGCTTTGTGTTCATGAGTTTAAAGGTAGCATTTACAAATTTTGCGCTGATGGAAAAAGGGAAATAAATTTTTAATTACATGAAAAGATGGTATAAATTGGTCTGTTCTAATTTCCTAATTTGTATGTCTTTGTAACAGATATTTGTGGTAGAATCCACTCTGCCAAATTTAGACATTCAGCTTGTGCCTGTATTTCAAGTTCTCAGCAAAGATGCTCTACTAAAAGTGATTCATTTCCCTATGAAACCATCAAAGTGAGATTCTGCTGCAAATTTAAGAGCTCCCCACATTGATCGTGTGAAAATTTGCAGCTCAGCATTGTTTTGTGGCACAGAAGAAAGCACTACACACCTGGGAGTTATGCGGAAGGGGACATGGGGAAGGTGTAGAAATGGGGAGCTGTGATATGACACAACTGAACAGACCCCAGGGTGCATACCCAGTTTACATGCTTAGACGTGTCCCTGCTGGGTCTACTCCAGCAAGGGAAGTGCAAAGTCCTGCTCCTGGGGAAGAGCAACCCCACACACCAGCATATGCTGGGGCCACCAGGCTGGAAAGCAGCTGGAGGTCCTGGTCAACACCAAACCGGCCGTGAGTCAGCAGTGTGGCCCTGCTGCAGGGAAGGCTGGTGGTGTCCTGGGCTGCAATAGGAGTTTGCCAGTGCTGCCAGCAAATCGAGGGAGGTGACGCTGCCCCTCTGCTCAGCTCTGGTGAGGCCACACCTGGAGCGCTGCATCTGGTTCTGCGCTCCTCAGTAAGAGAGACATGGACATACTGGAGAGAGTTCTGGGCCACAGAGATGATTGAGAGACTGAAGCACACACAGGCGTTTCCCTCTGAGCATCAAGAAACAGTTTTTCACTATGAGGGTGACAAAGCACTGCCACAAGTTGCCCAGGGATGCTGGTGTTCATCCTTGGAGGCAATCAAAACTGTCTGGGCATGGTTCTGGGCAACCGCCTGCAGGTGGTTCTGCTTGAGCAGGGGGGTTAGATGAGACAGCTTCCAGAGATCCCTGCCAACCTCAGCCTGTCTGTGATGCTGTGACTCCATGAAAGTCATCACTGCTTTGAGCTGGAAGCTGGTCAGATTATTTTGCATCAGTCCTGGTTTTGGTTTAAACCTTTAACTGGAAAAATGTCAACAACGGAGAAAGAAAATGTCACTCGCTCCTTCGTTAAACTCCCCCTCTTTTCCTCCTTGCTCTACCAAAAGTTTCAGTCTGCCTGGGAAATGTATTTACTAGGACTCCAAAACAATACTTTTTAGTGTCATTAACTTACAATCAGAGCTATTTTAAGGGTCTGTGCTTGAATTCAGTTTGAGTCTCTGCCTTAAGAGGGCATTTTGGATGTCAGGAGTGGCAGGAAGTATCACAAACCCTTAATCAGCTTGCAACTTTACGTACACGATCACCTCCCTCTTCCACCCGGGTAGGATGCTGAAAGAGGTCATACAGGACGTGAAACATAACCACTTGCCTGGAAGGCTAGGTCTCTGCTGGCTGTAAATCAGCTCGATATCCAGAGGTATTAGAAAGCTGGTCAATACCCTTCGCAATATGGGTCTTTTTTGAGTGACTTATGATTTAGCAGATCCTACTTAAAATTGTAATATGAAAAAATTCACATATGTGAAGAAAAGCCTCCTCTCCCTAAGCATGCACACACACACTCCCCAACTCATATTTTTGAGTTATGGCTCTGTCTGCAGACACTGCACAGACTGTTGCGACCTTGGGGCTGTGTGCTGGCATGGAGATCTGGATCTGCTCAAGCTCATCTGAATAATTTCTAGAGGAGTCAACTGGACCTTCTCAAAATACAGCTTCTCCAGGGTGCAGGCTTTGAATGGGAGGCTAATCGCTAATGTGTGTGTTTTTGTAGCTGAAACTTTTCCCATTGCACTTGTGTGTTAGAAGCTGGAATCTGGCTTCCTGTCTGCCTAGTTTCTGCCTGAAGCAAAATTTTTATGGCTGAGCTGTGAACCCCTTAGTGGAGACGGTTGTAAAAGAAAAGCTTACAGCCTTTTTGACTAATTGTGGCCTTAGCAATGATTACCATAATTTTTTGAATTTATTTTTAAAATGTTTGTCCCCTCTGATCTCACTCCATGTCCCCAAGTGAGCTGGAGATGAAGTGTGAGCATAAGATACAGGGGTAAAAATATGAAAGAAAAAAGATGCTGGGAAAATGTTTTACAACTTTCACAGCTTCCCACTCACCTCCCCAGACTTTGGATTAAACTCTTACAGACCAGTCAGAAGGGAAAGGGATGGCAAGGTCACTGAGATGCTAATGCTCCTTTTCCCAATGGAAAAGTAATCCTACATGTAAAACAAAACAATTCTCAATCCCATTACAACCAGCAGCTCATTTTAAAAATCCATTAGTCATAAAAAAGGCCTATTTATCGCTGAGAATAAAAAAATCTCATAAATTAATCACCTCTGAGAATACCAGAATGTAGGTTTCTCAAGACTGCACTTGGATCTGCAATTTCATGACTATTTTTTGATGAATTTTTCCCCATTCCTTGGACAACCACCTTTTTCTTATGTGCTACATAGGTGCTGCATTATTCCTCATAAAAATTCAGGGAGCACTTTATGCATCTCATGATCATAATATCTTACCTGAGCTCTTTTGTGGTCTTTCTGGTACCTGAGCAGTTTCTTCAGCAACAAGCAATAAGAGGCCATGGCGGGAGAGGGTCTGTTATTTATTAAACTGTTGATAACTTCTGAAAGACTAAACTCCATAATTTCTGTCATGTAGTTTAAAACTACAGGATTCAATCCACTGGGGCAAAATCTGAAATATTAGGAAAAAGTATTTTGATACAAATGATGTGACCAGGTACAATGTCAGAATTTACAGTAAGCAGACAATACACTTTTTGTGATGCAGCTGGAGTTGGCTAAGTTGATTTTACAGGCAAATGATGATACACAGTTGTGCAATAATCTTCTTGTCTGGCTACGCTAACCTCACTGCTGGGCTGAGGCTCTGTTACTGCATCATTAAACATCCTATTGTTGATATAATTGATTACTCTGAAAGGACACCCACCAGGATTAAGCTTGAAAAATTAAAATATGGAAAACAGCATTTTTTCATTTTAATCAAGTGCGTGTATTTCATTTCTCAGTACAGTAGCCCCAAATGGATTAACAGAGAGATAGTGCGTGTGCATGTACATAAGAAGACAGAAAAGCAGCAAAGGCAGGAAAATCTTGAGGGACAAAACAAAACTAAAGAAAGTACAGTAGGATTCTAATTTTTATATAGATCAGCTTGTGAAATAAAGCATGTTTTGATATAATGATAATTGTTTTACTCAGGACTTCTGTGAGTAGTAAAGTCTAGCAAAGGCATTATAGAAATACATCATCCTTGGATTATGAGACTCTTAAGATATTTTTTCAAACTTCAGTATGAATGAGCACAGACACTTGAGGGAAGGAAGTAGAGCAAAAGTAGGAGCAGTGGGCAATTCTCACAGAAATTGCACATAGATTTCTAACAGTTCTGGCTTTGACAGGCAGTAGATCACCATGGTAGGAAATCCTGCTGAGAGTCCTCTAGACACCGATGTGGATGGTGCAGATTACACAGGCCAAATTTTTCTCTTTTTCAATTAGTGTGAAATGCTGAATTTTACAGAACAATTTGGGAATGACTACTAGCTACTTTCAGCAGTGAGTATGATGTAAAAGGTCCATCACTGAATTTAGGCATTTAAAGACATATAAAGTATGCTTTGCAGCCTCCCAATATGAAAGATGAATAACATCTTGAAAGTTGGCAACGTTTATGTGAAGTGTCATATTGCACATATTTATTTCAAGCTTTTATAATAATCTTAAACCATAAAGTGCCTTGCTAAGAAAAAATGGAGACTAGTTAAAACCAGTTACAAAGATGGGTGAGAATAAAAATTATTAGAACAACAAGGACTTTGGTGTAATATAAAAATATTTCCTCAGGTGGGCATGTGAGACTTAGTTTTGTAGGAAAGGATTAGAAGCACACAAATTAGTGGCAGCTGTGAGGCATGCTAAGAACAAAACTATTGATACAATGGATATAAACAGTTCTATAAGGATGTTTCCTCTTACATAAAATTTATCCACAGTTAGAAGTGTTGCAGTATTTTCTGAAGTAAAACTCTGTCATTTTGGAAGAGAGCATAGTAGATAACAAAAATCTTCTAAAACAATGAAAAAAATACTAAAAACACTTCTCTCCCAAATCCCCAATCCTGAAATCCCAAGGTAGAAGATAGATATCAAAACTGTTACCTGTTCTCATAGGCAGCAGCGTTCAGTATTTTCCTGGTGAAACCTTCGTTCAACCATTTGTCTTTTATTGCTTCTTTGACTCCAGGCCTCTTAGCAGGGTCCGGCTCAAGTAGAGACTGCATGAAGTGTACAGCTCCTGTGCAGTATTGCAATAAAATGGCTTGTTAGCTAGTAATAGTTCTTTATCTGACCACTGCATCTTTCTCCTGTTTCCGAAATGTGGCACTCGCCCCGCTTCTCTGCATTGTAAGAGCCTCAGCTAAGATTCAGTCCCTAGGGCTTTTCCCTGAGTCTGCTGTGGTCCCTGGGGTGACCCTTTTTCCCCAAGGACAGCGTGGGCAGCAGTGGCCAAACCATGCTGGGATGTCTGCTAGGGACCTTTGGATGCTGCTGCGGATACAGTGCTGGAACTCAGTTCCTAATTTGCTTGATTTACCCCCAGTGAATGCAGCCTGTGGAGTCAGCAGTAGTTGCAGCATTTTGCTCCCTCAGCATTTGATCAGGCCTCTGAGAAAGGCCACTTCTGTGCCAGCTGACTACACAGGAGTTATGTTCCTCACCCAAAGAAGTCAATTGCATGCATAAAACTCTCTGTAATGAGAGCTGGAGATGGACTTGTGTGTTCACACGATGTGTTGTGCTTTGGCTCCCTGGAGCTGGGACAGAGAAAGCTCAAACATTCCTGTAGGTCAATCACTCAGCTCCAACACTGCATAAAATCCCTCTTTTTTTTTTTTTTTCCTTCTTGAGAAAACTTTACTGAATTCTTCCATATTCCTTGGGGAAGTTTTGAAACGAACAAAATGGCAAGTGAGCATTAAACTGGGAACATACTGCTCCTTTCACTTGTAATCTCCTTCAGAAGATTTTAGATCTAAAGTATGCAAAGCTAGTTTATTACTACTCTCTCACTGAATTCCCAGTGGGCAAGAGAACAATGGAGTTATCCACAATCTTCCACTAACAGTGTGGGCTTTATAGAAAAGCAAAGATAGTGCATTTATTAGTAGAAGCGATAACAATAACATAAATAAAAATAATTAGAAATATTATAATTGCAGCTATGGAGGGATTCTCCAGAAATGAAGCTGCTATCTGGCAATTGATCTCCAAAGAAAGAGAAATGAGAAATGCACAGATATTCTTGACAGCTATGGTAGATATCCTTATTCCATTTACTAGAGGAGAGAAAGAAATTGAATCATCACATTATCTTAATACTCCAGACTAGATCCAGCTAGCTTGGTCTCGAACTGTCTGCCGCTTCCCAGGGCTTGGCTGCAGGCAGCCGCTGAAGCTAATCCTGGTTCCTGGGATCATTCTTGCCTAACATCACAGCCACGCTGCTCAAAACCAGGGGAGACCTGAACTCTTGCTAGTAGATAGCTGGGCAAAACACGTCTCACTCTGCTCTGCTTTCTGACTTGGCCAGTGAAGATGTACCTGCAGCTGTGAGAAGGCTGCCTGTGATGGTCAACAGAGAGGATGCTGCTCCAGGTGGAGAGAAAATAGGGATTAAAGCCAGAGGTGTATAAGAATCATCGTAAAGCAGCAGAATTTAGAACTTTGAGGAAGTAAACCTTGTACTGCTAACTGAGAGCGTATGCACACCACTGTGAATGCTGGGGTTTAGAGCCATGGATTGTAATTCAGGCTAGAATTTTTGAGAACTCTCTTTCCCAGTTGTCCTAAAGGACTTCATTGACTGTACTTCATTAAAAATCATCAGTGAAATTAATTGAAAAATGTTACATTTCAGTTCTTTCTCATGAAAAATATGAACAGACTCTTCACAAAAATAGCCCTCCCATGTCTTTAATAATCTCAGTGTTGTAGGCTCTGTCAGTAGCCAAAAGATAAGGTCTCCAGGAAAAAATATCTAAGGTTTAGATAACTTATTTGTGGGAAAAACAGGAAAGAATGTCTGGCTGTGACACACAGCATGGGACATACTAAACATGGCAGTGCTCTTATTCATTGCAGAGCTGCTCCACTTATGTAAAACCAGTGTGCATTTTATTCCCCTTGTAAATAAGAACCAAGAATAATAGTCTTTTGAAGAGACGACATTATTTCTTTTGTAGCCTGAGATAAAGAGACATTGCCATAGCCTCAAAAAAGTTATTTCTAAATGCAAACAAAGCAACTGGAAAAGGTACATCTTAATTTCCAGAAGACTGAGTTATTGTTAAATTCACACATTATGACATGGGTTAAAACTTTTTTGCATTGGCACTCTTCATGAAAACTGAAGTGCTTTACCAGGGGAAATATCTGATGGAATAGGGCTGATTTCTCCAATTAACATCTTTTGATGTAGTTGCTTGATATTAAAAGGTTCCACCGTGAAGGGTAATGTGCCAGTTAGCATAGCAAACATGCTCACACCTCTGTCAAGAGAAAAGACAAACATCAGAGCTCCATATAATGCTAATTTAAAAATCTCACAAAGCTATGAGTCAGTTTTCAGAGTCGCCTTCAGCATCACAAATGAGGTTACAAATTACCTCTAAGCAGAAATGTGTACTGAATACACATCTTTTGCCTTTTTTTCTTTGTATAAATGCCATTTTATCTAGAAAAGAATGTTGTGGGAAGTGTGTATAAAATAGAGTGTACAGTGAGTGACGGGAAAGCCTGCAGTGTTGAAAGTGGAGACCTGCTGTTTATTTTAAAAATAAGCTAATTGGAGTGACAGTGTAATGTACCCAGCCCATCAGAAAAAAGCATTTTGGTTTGGAGGCTGAGTGACAACACAGAACTGGGACTGATGCAATAGATCTCGTTCCAAATAGTAATTCAGTTCTTCTTGCTTTGCTCAGATTGCTAAATTAGGTGTGACTTATGCCTAGAAGGCTTTCGTTTGGTAACAGCTTGCTGTTGGCTAAAGACTTAAAACTTTAACTCTTGTGAAAGACTAACAGTCTGCTAGCAGCGATCAGCAAGCTTTGTGAAGGTTTGCCATCCATTCTGGAGAAGTGCCAACATTTGGAAAACATGCTTGGCTGTCCTGAGTTTGTGAACAGGGAGGTTTCCTTGAACACTCTCCATGGTACTTCCTTGCTCCAACTGAACGGCAGTGCCACAACAGCACTGCTCTTCAGCACAGAATGAATCATTGAATCATAGAATGGCCTGGGTTGGAAGCAATGTTAAAGATCATGCAGTTCCAATCCCTCTGCTGAGGGCAGTGACACCTTTCTCTAGACCAGGTGGTTCAGGCCTCTCTCCAGCTCTCCTTTACAATTTCTCTACTGAGCTCAGCAGGGATAATAATTTTAGGAATTCAAGCAATTCTAATTTAATTGACCTGGTTGGTACACTAGTGCAGATGATATCTGTGAAACAAATATGTGATGTGCTCAACTATGATTTTTATCATGTGTTCAAATAGTTGAAAAACCATGAGATGGAGCTACCATCTAAAATCTCTTTTAAAATGTTACAGCTAGGAAACACTAACACACTTTATAGTTAATTGTAGATGGAATCTGAGGGCACGTTAAACTTGAAAGTTTATTAGCCATAACAAACCGCTTCTCCTCTGTCCTATTGAACTATCTAGATTTGTTTGAATACAACAGCTGTTTCCTCAGTTCAGCTGGTGCATGAAAGCCAATCACTTTTCTGTCTCCAAAGAACCTTTAAACTCTTCTGCACAGAAGTCATGATTAGGCAAACAGGCACTGAAGTTCACTGTTACATCTCAGGAGCCTTGGCTGTACTGCAGCTGGATCTGGTTGGGTTTGTGAGCATGCTTTTGACTGAATGGCTTTCTGGTTCCTGTTGTAACGACTCCTTGTCGGTCCTTCTGCATAAAGTCAGTCTTTCTGTACTACACTGAAATATTTCGATTCTAGAATCCCATCAATCTGTAGTCCTTTACCTATTTTGTGACAACAGAAGTAACTTATCTCTTTAACTAATATTTTAGTTCATCAGAATTCCCTTTCCCAGGGAAATTCCATTCAAATTTTAAATATGCTTTATGCCTGAGGAGCAGAATCTGTCTGTGTTAAACACCAAGGGCCATATATAAGTCTTATATAGACCTTGACCTGTTATTTGCTGTTTATTAACAGATTGAGCTTGGTTCTAAGGTTACTGCTTTGCCCTCATTTAGATGCCTGAAATGTGGAATCTGTATTATCCTATTTAAGTGCTGACAGCATCCTCTAGACCTGATTAATCTGTGCTATGTTTACATAAATTCAGAGTAGCACTCTTGAAAACCAGACATATATTGAAGTAGTTTGGTAGTATGTGTCCCTTAATCCTTAACTTTGTGTACCATTCATACCCTGTAAATTTAGAAGAAGCTGAGATATAGGAATCATGGTTAGATAAAACCCCAAATATATACTATGTCTGCCAGAGCAATAAGGAATAGGAATTATATACTTTATACATGTATATAAACCTTTTTTATCTTTTGAGCATATAGGAAAGCTAATCTGTTTCTGGCACCTGAACCAGATGCCTGTATGTAGGTACCAGCAACCCTGTAGAGCAAACTAAAACACTCTGTCCTTTGTGAACACACAGTTTAATGAAGACTGCTGAGAACTCCTCAAGGAGACTCCGTATTCTCGCAGATGGACAGGCGAGTGTGACATCCCAGTTCAGAGCAGCTGTGTGCATCCAGGCCTCCCTTTCCTTTTTGCAGGTGTCCTGAATGAAGTGGTTTAGATCAAAAGCAACATTGTGTGTCAAACACAATCATAGAATGGTTTGGTTGGGAGTGACCTTTAACATCATCTCGCTCCACCCCCCTGCCATGGTCAGGGACACCTTCCACTAGACCAGGTTGCCCAAGACCCCATCCAGCTTGGCCTTGAACACTTCCAGGGATGGGGCAGCCACAACTTCTTTAGACAACCTGTCCCAGAAGCACAGCATTAACCTCCTTTAAATCAATATGTTTGTGGCGTGGGATGGGACGTGGCACTTCTAAACCAAAAAGTGCTATTACTCTTAGAAGCCTTGTGAGCTATTCGAAATCAATGGGATTTTATCACTAGCTTCAATAGCTGGATTTTTATTCTAACACTTAGATAGTTAATTAGTTAGCCAGGATACTGCAAGGAATTATGGTTGTAATTGTAAATAAGTGGGAGGACTCTGGATGAAGGTGCATTTGGCAAGCTAATTTTTTTTTTCATCTTAGTGCTCTAGGCAAAGATTTGGTTTAGTCTATATTACTCATGCTCATTTGCCATGCCCTGAATCATACCTGCTAGAAATTGGCTTAAAAAATGTCTCCTAGGCGGAGACCCAGACATCTGGTTACTATCAAAAAGCTGAGGAGAAGCTGATACACTGGCCTGTATATATATACATATAGATACAGATAAACATGAACTGTCTTTGGTCAAATAATGGACATGTTCTCCTGTCCAGATCCATGAAGATTAATGAATACAAAAATCGACTCAATATATTATCATTTCCCCAGCTCCACCCAGGAAAAAAAAGTAAAAAAAACCTAAACTTGGCTACTAGAACTACAAACTGCAAATGCATTTGAAAAGTCTGAGATACTTTATGTGGAAAACTGCTCTTCTCCTGGCACCTTCTGCATTCTTGCTTATTACAGGAGATGTATCCTGTAGATGTAATAAAAAAGGAAAATGGAGTCCATGAAGGTTTGTGTCACCTATGATGGAAAATAACTCCACATTATTATTGTAATTCAGTATAAAGGGCCTCGCTAAGGTATGGGCAAGGGTCTCATAGCTCTGTTATAGCCACATCTTTGGTCTGTGTGCCCCTGAGACTCAATTTTTCTGTATAGATTTCTCTTTTTTGGCAAAATACTCCTTAGACAGAAAATGCCCATTTGTCAGTCCAGAGCTTTCAAGGAGTCTGATTTTGACAGAAGTTACTCAGCTATCAGCTGAAATTTCCTGCCAGACCAGGAGAGTAGGGGGGTTCATCTGAGGGGTTGATATATACAATTTTTTCTCTGACTTTTCAGCATAGGTTCCTATATGCAGATACCCTACCTTCTGCAGGCTTCTCTTGGCACAGGGTTTCTCCAGAACAGCATGTATATTGATCATTCTTTTTTTTATTCCAGTGTTTTGCAATGGAGGCACATTTCAAAATAGTTTGTCTTTTTTTTTTCTGGCAACCCTTCCCTGATATATCTCTGCTTTTGCCTTTAATGCCCCAAAGCTGAATGCCACCAACCCATTTTTGTCAGAGTCTTGTCTAAACCGTTCAGTGCTGGGAGTGTTTCAATAAGTACATTTTTAGATCTACTTACATGGACCAGACATCTACCTTTGGACCATATTTCTTATGAGCAAGGAGTTCTGGGGCAGCATAGGCTGGACTTCCACACTGGGTATGTAACAGCTCCTGGGAGAGACCCTCGAACCTTGCAGTATTGCTCAGTCCAAAATCTGATGGTCACAAAGCCAAAGGCAAAGAAGTTTTAGTCTCTTTTCAAATTTCTTTAACTTTACCAATTGTCTGAAAATAGGAGAAAGACAAAATCAGCAGCTAGTTGAAGCATCTATTGATGTCTCAGCTGTGGATGCCAGTTTGGGTTTGAATAAACGTGCCACGGATTAGCAGGGCACTTACAGTGAAGTTACCCAGCCATAGACCTGGTTTGGTTGATTTTGGTTTAACCATTTTGGTTTGCCTCTGTTGACTGCCTGAGCTTAACAACACAGCCACATTAGCATGGCTTAATGAGCTGCAACATTGAGCTCAGCCCAGTGTGCTTTAGCCCATGGTAAATGTGGGGGAAAAGTGCTAACTGAAGCCTTTTTCTCTGTGTATGTGCATGTGTGCAAGGAGGAGGAAAGAGAAAGGTGTGATTGTAAAGGACTGACTGGCTATAAAACAGGGGTGAAGAGTTGGTGCCTTTTTTTCTCAGAGGTGTTAAGCTTTTAAAAGTTTGGGAAACACTGGGTTAAACATGTGGCTTCTCTAAGATTTAGCATCCCTTGTGGGGATTTTTCTGTGAGGTTTCCGTAGAATAAAATTAATGTTTCTCTGAGCTGTGTTAACTGCTTGGTGCAAATTCTCTCATTTTTATAAATGTTTGCTTCACAGCCCTAGCAAGATTTCTGTTAGTGAGCAAAACAGTCTTTTTTTTTCTTTTTTAACACATACCAAATGATGAGGTCTCTAGTTGAAGTAATGACTCAACAGAAATTAATGTGTCCATACCTGTGTTTCACCCCAGAAGATTTATTTCTTTGTCCACAAATCACTTCTGCTAGGAACAGCTTTCTACACATAAAAGCTGTAATTGTTTCTTGTTTCTCCAGCAATACACAAGGGAAAACAATAGGCAAAATTGTTTTCCTTGTTCTCTTAAAAATATGTTTCAGTTAAAGTTCAAATAAACAAGCTGTTAAGTTATACTTCATAACTTTTATTTATTCTAAAAGCTTGAATATGTTTATTGAATAATCACAAGCTCACTCGTCAAGTATGGTGTTTGAATAGTAGCTGAAGCTGCACACACACACAAAAAGCAGAAAACAAGCTTCACAGATAGTGGTGCACCTACCAATGATTTTGATGTTGTTGTTCTCATCAAGAAGAAAATTTTCAATTTTTAGATCCCTGAAATTTAGACAGAAAGCAAACTTTAGAATGCTTGATGTCTCAGCTAAACATTTGCAGATAGTTTTTGGCAAAATTTAATTGAAATTATAACAATAGTTCTGCAAAGCTCTGCCTACAATTGTAACAAGATCCTTATTCCTTCCTGAAGTTTTCAGTCAAGAAAATGGAAACTTTCTGTATTACAGGGAATATTTTATGAATATACATTTTAAATAGACTATTAATTTTAGGAATAATCTGTTCTACTGATTTAGGCTTTTTTTAATGAATTGCACTTATTTCTTATTTTGAGTAAAAAACTTGCACATATTGGACCTAAATTCTTTTGTCTTTTTTTTAAGTACTGAGCACTGCTGAATATTTCAGATTTCTTTGCGAGTAAATCGTGCTTGGGAAATGTGAAGGATAAGAGGGGAACTGGAAAGTGAGATTTGCCTTGCTTGTAGAAGAGGGGAGATGTACCAAAGCTGTGTGGGAGACAGCTACCCTGAAAGTGGAGACATCTTCAGTGATGTTTGTGTAAACAGGATCAATCAGTATCAGCCCTTCCCCCGCCAGCAGGATGTAATTCAAACTGCAAGAAAAATGCTGGCTCAGGTACTTGTGTGAACATTTACCTATTTCCAAATTAAAAGCAAAAGCCAGAATAATGCCCCACTGTGGGGAGTCCCTGAAGTGGCAACTGAGATATTTTTCATCATGGAGGAGTCCTCATCTAGAGTAATTTCAGAGCCGGGAGCCAGTCGAAGAGCCTGCAATGCTTTGCTAAGTCCTGGATTTCCCTCCCACCTGCTCTGAAGTTGTGAAGTGCTTTTGTCAGCTCTTGGAAAGACCTTGGGGAGCACAGGAGGACAAACCAGAAGGAGCGATGGGAACAAGGAACAAGGGCCAGATGGGCTGGTGCTGCATGCACAGCACTGCACTGCTGCAGGGGATCAAGTCTGGAGGTGGTCATGAGGGGTGGGTTTAGGGGAGCATCCTTTTAACTCTGTGGCTCTGGATGGGACAGCATTGCATTCAAAATCCTCTGCTGCCGCAGGCTGAGAATGGGAACGGGGATGGTTTTAATGATATATCTTTAATAAGTTTTAATTTGAATAGCATGTTTTCTGCAGTGGCAAATTAGCCGGTGCCCAAAAGCTGGGAGGTAGATTTAAGGTAAGTTTGTCCATAGCCTGCTTGTGTCATAACCCTGTGCACTGAAATGCTGTGGTTTAAAACTATTTGTCTTTCAGACTACTGCGAATCTGACACTTCTATCAGATTTAGCACCCCACAATGCACTCTGATGACTTTTGCTCACTGCCAATAAATAATATTATTGGATTGCTACAAGTGCTCTTCTATAGGCTGAGCTGACTGCTCAGAGTTAATAAAAATGTAGACTTTCTTGCCTGAAAAACCTGATAATGGTCACTATGTCAGAAGTTGTCTTACATTAAAGATACATCATGGTTTTTTTTTTCCCAAAGGAAACTTCCCAAGGAATGTTGTAAATTTAAGCAACACCATGATTTTTCCCCCCTCATTCCCATGGGGACTTTGGAGAGAGAGAGAGCCTAGAGGGCAGCTTGTGATGTTTCTCCAGAACTTTGGTTCAGTAGAGATTCAAAGGGTTATATGGCATTTTTATATGAGGGAAGGGAAAATATCCAGGAGAAACAGCCAGGGAAAATTAGGAACTGTACATACAAGTAGGTTACTGTCACCCCGCAAGCGCCAGCTGTAGGGGTTGGCAGCTGAGCGTGCGCATGCGCTATCCCGATCCAGTTGCAAGGCAATGGGATTTAGCTTACACGTCTTTAGTCGAGGTTTCTAAGCTCAGATGCATTACCTCACCACTTGGCCGTGTCCAGAGCAGGCATAGGCATAGCAAGCAGAACTCGGTTGATGAGTGTTAGCTTGCAGAGCTGTTGAGCCAGATCTTGTGCATGAGCCTTCTTGTATCTGGCACAGTAAAATGCTGGGAGAACAAGTGAGTCAATGCTCCATCTTCTGGGTCATTTTGGCAACCATGGCAAAAGATCAACTGTGATCTTGCATGGACAAGAGAGGTTACTACCTTTACTGTGAAATGTAGACTCAGACTTAATTTAACCTGTAAGGATCTGTTAGATCGATGCTGATTTTAGTGATGAATTGGAGAAGTAAAGCTTAAGAACCCAAATATCTGTGTGAACATAGTGTCGAATTTCTGTTGAGATATATCAATTTGGACTAAAAACAGTTACAAATTTTGGCCAATTTTTCATCAAGTATATTATTAAGACAGTAGAAAATACTGTTTTCTGAGATACATGCGGGGTTAAAAATCAGGAATGCCCCTAAGACACTTTTGAGAAAAGTAAATTAAATTAGCACATTCCTAAGTGTTGAGCTTAGGGACGAGACCTCACAATCAACAGACACTCCCATTCTTGGCATAGACCCAAGCATTGGCACACAATTATCCATCTCATGAACTCATGATTGGTGTCATTCTACCAGGATCTTCCCCATGGATCAGCAGCTGCTCCCAACAGGCAGCTTGGGAATCCTCCTTTCCTTGTGTTAAAGCAGTGCAAGGAGTTGAGCTTTGCTCAGTGCTTAGATGGGAAAACCAGACTGGATTTGTGAGGTAACTTTCCTACTTCTTCGCTCATCATTCTGGAAACACTGATGCCTTCTTTTCAGAAGAGGATACACCCACAATTATACTAGTTGGTTTAACCTCTGCAGTGAGCTGTAATAAATCACTGCAGCTGGAGCTGAGCAGGGAAGCCCTTGCAGATCCTTCCCAATCTGCTTCTGGTAAGAGGTCAAGGCCACAGCTCTGAATCTCAAAGCTTGCAGCAGGTCACGAGTTGAAGTACTGCTGACTGAACCTACACCATGGACTGGGCTCCTGCCAGACCATGCAAATTCATAAACCCTAGGACAAAGCACTGGAGAGCCAGGAATTAATTTTCCTTTGGTTAGGGCAGTTTGATAGTAAATCAAGTCACCAGAGGAGCTCACACCACTTCGTACCTGGCTACTCTCAGAGTCTGCAGCAAAATTCTTCTGTCTCACAAAGCTTTTCCAGCAAAGCATGAACAACAGAAGAAGAAAGAAGTAGGGCAAGAAGTCAGGCTACTCTCCAGCTCACTGTGAAGAATTATTCCAAACAAAAAGGTGGGAACAGGACTTGAGAAATTAATGGCGAATGTTGTCATGGGAAGAACATAAATGTTATGATCGTGAGCACTGAAAAAATGCTGTAAAATAGGTTAGTTAGGGAACCAGCAAGGCAGGGATGTCAGCCTGGACTAGATGGGTGAAGCCCTTGGGTTTGTTTTCTGGTGTTTTTTAGGTTTTGTTGTTTGTTTAAATTCTCTAGGTCAGATACTAACTATTTCTTTCTTGACCATTCCTTATTAATTGACAAATCCAATATAACGAAGTGCTGGATTGCAGGCATTTCAAGTCACAAAGCACTTGTAAATGCTGAGACATCACATTTACAGCTTATTTGTTTCATGGTTGCTGTAACGATGGAGTCAACTGGATTACTTGTTAGGTCCTGTGGGCTTTCTTGGTGAGTGCATTTACCATCTAAAATTAAGAACCTGATTGACTGTGAATCATTATGTAAAACAGAAAAATGGTGGGAAAAACTGCTTCTTGCCCATTTTTACAGCTAAAATGGAAGTCTTATTCTGTTGCTCTTGGCTTATGTGCCAAGATCCCTGATAGCGCGGAAGATCAGCTCTCCCTGCATGGGCTGCTGAAGTTCCTCTAGCAGTGACCGAAGTCACGATCTGTCCTCGTAATGCAAAAGCCAACTGGAGGGTCATCGACCTGTCACAGACCCAGATCTGCAGGACCTGTCCTCTTGACAAGCAATGGGCTGTGATTCCTCAGTTTTCTGTTCTGAGTGACGTATGGTTATTTCAACGTGTTGTGGCTAACCAAAGGGCAACAATATTTATATGCATAGCCACACTGAAATATTTGAATTAGATACACATTTGTCATGAACTAATTCTGAGATAATTGTGGCAAAGTATTGGTTTGTTGTGCTCATCAGCTCTTGTCCCTGGGATAAATATCTTTTCTACTTTACTGCCCAAGGAGTTCATAACAACTCATAACAGTACTAACCACTACTGAGATTAAAATGCATTATTAATATGAGCTGAGAGACTATAGCCCTCTTTGCAATCCCTGTTTTTATGAGGGAAAAATAAAGAAATGCTCTTGGTGAAGAAGAGTACTCTATGTTCTTGCATGCTTCCTTTTCTTACTGTTTGAAAGAGGAGAAACATCTTACCTGTGAACAATCCCCTGGCAATGCAGGTGCTCTACTGCAGACAGAATTTGCCTGGTGTATCTCCTTACTTCCTGTTCCACCAGCCTCTTTTTGTCACAAATTCTGTCCAGGAGGTCCCCACCCAGGCACAGCTCCATCACCATGTAATAGGAGTTGTCAGTCTCCAAGGTCTCATATAGCCGAACAACGTTGGGGTGCTTAATCATCTGGTGTATCTGTGGCTCGCGCTTCATGTTTTTTAAAACATAGTAATCCTGCTTGGCTTTCCTCTTGTCGATGACTTTAATGGCTACCTAAATGGCAGGACATTTGCAAATTAGCAACAAGCTTTGCAACAAGGATTAGTTTTCAGGGGGATATGGAGTAAGCTGACATGGGGGAGAGGCTATTTTTGACATGGTGTTGATAATCAGTATCACAGAGGGAGATGTTCCTGGTGGAAGAACGTGTTTTTATTTCTCTTGAAGGGCAAAACAAGAAAGCTGAAGTCTGTCATATCTGTCCTTCTCATTGCATTAATAAAGATGCACATATGAAATATCTGAAGTGCAAAAATCCCTACATGCTTGACTGGTATCTGCATCAGAAACATATCACTTTTTTTTTTTACATGCTTCCTTCTGACTTAGTCTAAAAGCCATTCCAGATACTGGCTATTATGGGCTGGGATTGGACTCTTTGCAGTTTGGGGAGCTAGTCAGACAGTGGAGCTACTGACGCCACAAGAAAAGTAAAATTCAAAAAGTCACTTGTGAGTAACCCACCTTTCCACACTTGAGTCTAATGGTATGTTATTTTAGCCCAACTGAGCTGGAGATTACAGATGCTTTCTGTGTCCTGCCATATAAATATTTGCTGTTGGAGTGGTTGGCTTTTCACTCAGCATTGTTCATAGCTTCAAAGATCAGATGCATGGCACTAATTGCTCAATGAGGATCATTAGGCAAAGCAGATTTGAAATTGTCTTTATGCCAGCATCCTTCTCTCTTTCAGCAGGAGGATATCTTTGTTGTCTATATTTTATAATTGTGAAAATAGTTGCACTCAATACATATTCACACATGTGATTGATTATACATGAGCAATAAACTAAGTTTATGAGGTTAATTTATGAGGATAAGGTTCAGAGGATAATTCACTGAGTAGATTGTGGTTTTCAGATTAAATGGTCTAAAATTTTCTGCCATAAATTAGTGTGAGGTTACTTGTGATTCCTAGTGCGTGTTACCCTCTTCTTATGAGCTTACCTTCTCCCCTGTGGGGATGTGCAGTCCCTCCATCACCTTGGCAAAGGAGCCCCTGTTGATCATTTTGCCTACTAGGTAATTCCCAACTTGTTTGGAGTGAGGGAAAGTCTTCCCAGTCTCTTGGGGTATCTTGTTAAAAAAAGCAGGTACTTTTATATCCTTTAATTGTTTCTCCCATTCTAGTAATATCTCATCGACATTGCCAGTATCTGTCATTTTGTCATCCAAGCCTGCTTTCATTGCCATGGGCATCCCTGGAGAGTTGGATTTGTATTGCTGCTTTCCAGATGTAGCTTCTGATTCACGGCAGATCCAGGCATTAGGTCTGAACATCTCCTGGTGCAAGTGCTGTCCTGTTGATCACAGAGCAACTAATCCTTTTCCCCTGACACTCCGGGCTTGTCAGCTGATCCCTAGTTTGGGCACACAGATCTGCTCAAGCAGAACCAAGTGGTAGATCATTAACCTAACCTGATATGCAATGCCAGTTAATGCCCCAGAGCTGCCAAGTCAGATGCCACATAATCCCAGCCTTAGCCTGGAATATATGGATCTCTCCCTCCTACAATAGTTCCCTAAACACGTGTTCAATGTAAGTTGCACCAAACTAAACTGAGTCACAATTTTCCTGACACACATATGGCTGGTGTGCAAGGACACAAGTTTATTCTAAAAACACTGTGGTAGCATGAATGCAAAGCTGAGTTATGTACCTGATGCTGTGCAAGCACTTATATATTTGCTGTGTAAAACGTAAGTATTCATGCACTTGTAGCACATTTAAATACCAGTCTGACTGCAGGTCTCACAGAGGTCTTTTGAGTTTCATGGGGTGTAATTCTTGTTCTCTGTCCAGTGGGTACTCTGCGTATCTGTGTGTATATGTGTGTGTGAGCTTTTTCCTCTGTACAGCAATGACTGATTAAAAAAAAAACCAAAAAAAGAGGCCTTTTCTTTCCTACAGCTGTTGTCTATCTATATCTGTCTTCATCACCTGGGTTCTTTCCAAAGTCATGGAGAGAGAAAAGAGCTTTTCCAAAGAGTGCTTTCACATACCTGCAATTTGAGATGGGAGTTGCCATCTCTCTCCACTGACTACAATGCTTGGGACCCAAAGCCCTTCCCAGAACTTAGTGTGATGACAAATCCTTTCTCCACCCTTCATCACTTGGAGTTGAAAATTAAGCAGTGTCCTGCTTGCCTGATTCAACTTGTGAAGCTCACTAAGGGCAAAAATTTCCCAGGATGAGTGAAAATTAGAGGGAATTTAAAAAAAAATGTGTTTATACTCCCAAATGGATTTACCGTTTGCTTTGCAGTTCCAACTCTCCTGGGTGAGTTCAGAGCATCACCATCTGTATGCAGCTGTTGGCAGGCACAGGGCAAACACTTGTCTTTTAGTGTCTCACTAAAAGATAAAGTCCCACTAAGCTGAACAGGTTGTCACACTCTGAGATATATCTGTTGCCCAGCTGGAATGGAACTTAGGATGCTTTTAGCTATTCGTTACAGAAAGCTTGAAACAAATGAGACATTTTTTTAAGGGACGAACAAGGAAATTGTCCCTGATTTGTGCTTACTATTTGCTCTGCCTCTTTTCTGTCTTCCTAAATCACTGTTCCTACTAAAAACAGGACAATAAAAGTGAGGGGAACCACTGTATAGAACAGAAACCTCACGTTTCTGGCACATTTCAGAAGAAAGCAAAAAACCTCTTAAAAAATATAACAAACATTTAAAACATGATAGCTAGCTAACTTAACTATTGTTATTTTTGGGGAAAGTCCCAGCCCGACACCTTTAAAAATGTTGAAATCAAAAAGCTTCCAAATACCTTTCAAAGATTTTTTTTTTTGGCACAGTGGAGGATTTAAAAAAGGGAGGTAGGGCAGAAGAAGCATAAGAGAGTCCATCTCTGTGTTAGGGAGTTGATGGCTACTGATCACAAGCCAAATGAAGCTGAAATGCTGGATGAGAAGGCAGCCACCCTTCAGTGCTAGTGGTGTCTCCGCTCTGTGGTTCAGATGTTACGTGATGTGCATCATTACAACGTGAAAAAAGTGTGAGGAGAGACAAAACAGAACAGATCTCTGACACAAGAAAGGTGCCAATAAGGAATAATCTCCAGCAAGGAGGAGGGGTTAGCACCATAGAAGGAATGACAACCTTAGTGGCTCCAAAAAACAAACAGCCTTCCTCCCCAGACAGGCCCTGTGGAGTGACCAACTTGCATTCATTTGGGGGTGTGGTGGGAGGGGGGACAGTTCTGCTGCCTTGAGAAATAAAACAAACCAAACCAGCAAACCTGCACATCTGAATAAGGTCTACAGTTTTGCTATCAACAACAAAAATATTTTGTATAAATTAGGGACTAGCTTCGTGTATAAGAAGAAAACTTTTGCTTTATCACTTCATATTCTTACTACTGAAGGATACCTGTGCTACTGATCCAAAAAACATGAGGCCATGTGGGTGCAAGAGGCCACTTTATGCTAATGCCAGGCTTGTTAAACAGCCTCATTGGGTTCAGCAGAAATTAAACACCACAAGCAGGAATTTGTCACTTTGCTGCCACCATCTTGGATTTCCTCCTGTGAAGCAAAATCCTGCCTGCACCTCTTTCCAAAACTCTTCTTGTTTTACATTACAGATGAGGCAATGTGGTCCTGGCTTCTGGATTTTGCTGTTGCTGGATGGAGCCTTGGCTTGATGAAAGGTTGAGGTTTATTTCTTGGAGGAATTCTTTTTGAAGTCCTAATGCATACGCTTGTCAATACTGCCAGTTTTGTAAGATCTAGTGTGAGATTTTTCGCAAGGGCCAAAAGTCAGATTCTTACAGCTGTGAAGTTCCTCTGAATTGACTCAAGACTTCCCCTAAAACATGGATTTTTGGGGTTGCAGAGCATATGCCCTACCTAAAGACGTGCTTTCCACAGGCACAGGGGGCATGCCAACTTGGTGGAGTCTGTGCTGCTGTGCAGGAGTGATGCTGCAGTGGGCTGGGAAACAAGGCTCATTAGTCAGGGGGCAGCGTCCCACTGGGGACAGGTCTGGTTAACTGGGAGGCAGCATCCTGCTTGCAGAACAAAGTCAGCATCTCCCAGATCAACACTGTCATGGAGATGTACTGGCATGCACTGAACTAATGGGAGAATCTCTTTCTGAGAGTGGTGCTTTAATGCACACACATTCTTTGGTGCTCTGGCAATGCTCCCCACTTCCTTGACTTCCTACTTTCCCACTAGCTGGTGCTGTCTGCTGCTTGAGGTATTAATGGTGCTGGCTTAGGTCCTGAGCTTGGCCCACTGTGAAAGTCTTGAAGGTTGTGACCAGTTCATATTTCCACGTGGTTTAGGTTACCTGGCTGTAGGATGTAGGCTCAGCAGCTCCTTCTAAGACTGAAAGCTTTTCAGGTTTCGTGCTGAAAAGTGGGGATTTCCTTTTCTGAGAAGGAAATTCAAGATGGTGGAATCTAAATGTGGTGAATGGAGCAAATAAGGGGAAAAAATTGGTTTGAAGACATGGTAGGAGGAATTTAATCTAAATAGCAACTTCACAGTCTGTATCGTAATAACTCTTAGATCCTGGAACCACTTCAGTCTGTGTTTTATAATATACCTAAGATATGCCCTTATTGCACTGTAACACCTGCCATATTGTAAGTTATTTCTGACTTCTCATACACTTTTTGGCAGCCATGGAGTTTACTTTAGAAGTTACTGCATGTGCAAGTTCAGCAGCTTTTCTGCAGGATTTACTTACTGCCATGTGTTAAGGAGTTAAGAAAGCATGCACTCAAGGGCAGGTCATACTCTCCTCCCAGAACTGAGTAAATCAGGGATTGCTCTCTTTGAGAGTCCTAGTGCTTCCTTAGTCAAAGAAGTGTCTGCTCTTCACCACCAAAAGACCAGTGGAATCAGAAACATATGGTCTGTTATATTCTCTATATCAATCTGGTCCAGCATTCACACAAGTGAATGGGAACATTTCTTCTGTCTTCAGGGGTTGGATCAGGCTGTTAAATTGCAAAAGACTTTATTCTCCATAATATATTTAATTTTAGTTCATGTAAGAGTACTTCCAAGATATCACTTGTGGACATATTTCACTCCCACCATCCATACCACCACTAAATTTACTTCTGATTCTGCATGGATTCCTTAGGCTAGTGGTTAAATTTAAAGATGAATAGGTTTACTTTGTAGGCAGTATTTGTCTTCTGCAATGCAATATATTCTTACCAGATTTGCAAAAACTTTCTCATGCATGTTGATACTTTTTTAAAGATCATTTTCCATTCCTAGGAAAGAAATCTTGCATGTTTCATTAATTATCCATGAGTACTGGCTCATGGTATATTTTAGATGAGCAATTTATGTCAGACATGTATTTTCTCCAAGTGTGGGGTGTCTGTTTCTCAAACATATTGACAACTTTGGTCTAGTAATCCTTACTTTATTCTTTGAGATAGCCTTGCATTTTCATTCATGTTTCAGAATTGTGTCAGGTTCTCGCATGTGTACATGAATATGAAATCCAAAAAGCATCACTAAGCCTCTGGACGAGGCCAAAACCAGGTACCTGGAGGTGAGCATGTCAGGTGAAATCTACGTGACACCTCCCAGCTCCAACCACTTGCCCACTCAAGGGCTCCGTGTGCCAAAGGGGGCTGCTGTTTACTATTTGCAACAATATTTACAACGGTATCTTTCAAACCCCATGGATACCCTCAGCCTTCATCCTAAAATTCAACATCTTCTTCAGTGTTATGCTATGATGACTAGCTAAGTGCTAGTCCTTCATTTGTGTGTGGACCAGGAATGGCAGAAGTATCTCTGCCATCTACTTACAATTTGGTTTGAAGGGAACAGTGATGGTAGAAGCAAGAGTAATTTTCCAAACCCAAATTGTATTTGGCATCTGCCACCAAAAGTGCCCATAGACAATGTTTATATTAATCATTTGGAAACTGAACTGAGACATTCTTCTCTTTTCACTAAGGTATTAAGAATGTGTGGTCAGAGCCGTGAGGTGGACTCAGATTGCTGATAGAAGTGGAGAGTATCAAAGATTTTGCTGAAACTGGAGTTCTTTTTTTTCAGCTATATCAATTTTCTTTCTGGTTATATCAATTTATTTTTACTCCCTCAATAATAAGCATTTAGTGCAGATTGTGAAGAGCTAGGTCTATTGAGGCTTTTTTTTTGTGACTGGGACAAGATACTCACCAAGGTGGCTGCAAATACTATAGCATCTGGATTGTTTTACCTGTTTACCTATAGCCTGATGAAGGGAAGGATCAACTTATTATGCATTCAGAAATGGGGTATTGCGAGGGTTATTTATTTACTTTTTGACCTCTGGTGTTTCCATCTGACTTTGGTGGAATAAAGTTCAAGCATAGCACACCTTAACTTGATTATTTACAGTTAGGTGTCCTCATGGGGGCCAGTAAAGGGGGTCTGTTGGTTAAGTGTAGGCACTTAGTGGTGTTTGCATTGCCCACAGATGTCCTGTCAGCTTCCAGCTTCTGCTTAAGGCAGAAATGGTTATCCCCAGGGTCCCATGTCACATCTGCAAGCCCCAGGGGGGTGTCTGGGATACGATGCAGTGTCTCAAGTGACACTAGACAGCTATGCTAGACAATGGGACTGATTTTTCAGTGCCAAGATAAAGATGAGATTAATCACTGCTGGGGCTTCTCCAACTGTACTAGGATCTCCATGGAGTACAGCAGGAACTCTGAGCCTCTTCTTGCATGTAGGAATTTCCATGTAGGAAATTTGATCTCTGACAGTAACCACTCCTCAGTGTGTGTGTGAAGCTAATTCGTTGCCCTTGATAACCTGCTAATTTAAAGGTGGTTTTTATCACTGCAACATCATAAAGTTTTACATGTAACATTACGATTGTCAGCAGCTTGATGGCTTCAGGAGATGAAGTTGTATTGCTGAGGCTATTCACTGATTAGATAAAGTCAGATCTCATTTCTACCTTTCTCCATTAATGTCTTTTGGAAAAGGATAGCTATGTTCTTTGTTTTTTTGTGAGTTTGTCTTTATTGAACTCAGGGGAAATCAACAGTATCAAACTGTAACTCTTAATGAACTGAACTTAGAATGAACTCCCTTTTTTTTGTCAGTTTTTTGTTGTTTGTTTTATATTTGCTTTACTGCTCTGCATATAAGAAAGTGATACTATTATTGTCTGGAGCCTGTTGTAATCAGCAATTTTTTTCTCCCTTAAAACTCTCAGTATAGACCTAACATTGTCCTTGCTCAAGTAAATGAAAAACTACCTCTCACTGAAATGGGAGAAGAATCATGGCGATAAATAGTCCTGAAATCCCACTGAAGATGGGTGGAGATTATACAATTTCCTGATAGACTTTAATGCAAACATATGTTGGACTTTCAATTAATAAGGATCATTGGAGACCAAGAGAAGGATGGACAATTACAAAAAAAATTAAATTTCTTAGACATTTTGTTTGTGTGCAGAGGTTTAATATACTGCTGGTAGAAAAGAGGCAAATGGGAGCCATTAGTTCATATGATTGTGAGATTTCTCCTTGGTTTCCTGCTCTCTGAGTCCTCACCATCCAGAGATTTCAAACATGCAAGAGTAGGAGTGGTGCCCTCTGCCCAGCGCCCAAGATTACTGACATCCTGAACATGTAAAGGTCACAAAGATCAATGCATGTTTTTGTGATGTCAAGAATACAAAGAATTGTATTACAGTATCCATGTTCTTGGCTGTCCGTCTGCTGCCGAGTTCTGTATTGAATTGCATCTTCTGTTTGTTGAATCGTAGTTTTCAAGAAACATAATATGCTGTTTACAGGTGGCTTTTCTACAGTGGCATTGTTTCGAGGCCAGATGGCCGCCGTTTGCATGGTCACTGAGCACAGGAGAAAATGAAAGCTGCAGAGAGCTTTGTCTTTGCAAGCTCCACAGCCTCTGCGAGGGTGAGCTCTCCGCTGTGATCTTGCAAACTGAGAGACAGTGCTCGGGTGATAGCCAGGCTCCTGCAGTGCTAGGACTTTTCAACCAAGCTGGAGTCTAGTCCCTTTTACCTGGCAGAGGGGTAAGAAGACAGGAGAAAGGATGTATCCTTGATCTTACTGACACCTGGTTCCTGCAATGGGAAAAGAGTGTGCATCTTTCATGTTTTCTTCTTACCAAGGGGTTAACCAGTCTTGAGGGAGAAAACTCTTGTTGTGACACCTTCCCTTGCTCCCAGATGAGAACAGGAGAGGTATCAATACTGTCTGGGTGGTTAAGGGAAAACATAATACCCCAAAAAACAGCATGAGACTTTCACAGCATAAATTAAACTCTCTATGAAAGTTGTGGAGGACACAGCCTTAGTGGAAATCTCCATCCTTTGTCCTTACATGCTCTTTTACAGGATCCCTTGTACTGTGCTGTAAGCTTCACATTGCATGGATTTGTAATCTCTGAACAACACTAAAACGGTAAAAAAAAAGGGACAATATTAACCCATTCTGTATGTGTCTTACATGGGTTGTCCCCTTAACACCTTTCCATTAAATTGATTGGGTTTTTGATTTTAAAAGGAAGAATAAGGACTACTGACCATGTTTACGTGCAAGTTATTTAATTTATTTTTTTAAATGAACACATGCGTATTTTGTACTAACAAAGTGAGCAACAGGAACGGGCTGGAGAGTAAGGCCTATTGTGCAAACCTATTGACAAGCTGTCAGGTTTACACTGACCTGGAATTTTTTATACCATGACAATATAGTGAGAACATGACAGGTTTGCCCATTTTCAGAAATAGTTGCAAGAAAGAAGAGGAGCTAAAATGCTTTTCTTCAGAAGAACCAGTGCAGAATGAAGTTTGTACTGCCTACAGGTTCTCATTCCTCTGTAGATCAATAAATTAAGTAGCACATCAATACCAGATAGCAAAAGAATCTCTGCAAAGGAGAGCTTCCCACTGTGGGTTTCTGTCTTGCCATGAGAAGCGTTTGATCTGGGTGTGCTGTCAGAAAAAAAAGAGCTATTTCATCATCTTTGGGGATTTTTGATTTACTAGCTAAAACTGATGGGATACCTGTTTCTCAGCCTTAATCTCAGGTGGTATGTTTTTATCAATCTATTCCTTTGTTAGAGGGTTTGCTTTTTGGTGGAGAATAACACACTAAGCAAATAGTTGGAGTACTTGACCGGTCTTTGAGCAGGCAGTGCTAAGCTGGCAGGCAAAAGGCAGATGGGGGCAGAGCAATAACTCCTGTGAGCCTTCCTCGTGCTAGCAGTGCTTGCCAGGGCCAGACTGCTAAATCAATACTGGATGCAGGATTTTGGAAATGGTGAATACTCCTCATGCCTCATTGGATGGACCCCTCTGCATGGCCTCAAGGAGAGCCGGGATGGGTTCCCTGCCGGGCAGGGGGGTCTCCTCCCTGAAACTACAGCTCAAGATTTTTACACACAGCAAGGTAATTCCCCACTGATTTATGTTAGGAATACAGCCTGGGAAATGCCTGGTGAGGGGTGGGGGTGATCTTTCGTGCACATGCAGGTAGTTATGCCTCCTGCAACACCTTTCCTCCGTGTATCCAGAGCTGCGTTGTACTCCCGGCCGCTCTCTGGGAGTAAATTCCATGTTCTGTGGGGTTTCCTTGGGGTTTTGCTGCCACAAGAGGGAGCGCAGCGGCTGGGGAGGGCATGGGGACACAGCACACCCGGCATCCCTTCCAGGACAGTGAGGCACGGGCGCGTCAAGCCCACAGCCTCTGCTAGAAGGGTGATTTTGCATGCTGCATCTGCCAGACAAATAACACGTGCATAAAACACATGCAACAGGGTTGCTTATAAATCAGATAATTAAAGATGTAGCTGATTATAATGTCTTGAAGTAAGCTTGGTATTGGGCAGTGACTTTTATTTACAATTTAACAGTTAAACTTATTATACCGCATAAACCTTGAAATGGCTTGATTATAAAATGTGTTTTGGAAAGTCCATGTGCCTTCCCCACAGAGTGCTAAATCTGGTGAAAAATGGGTAGCATCAATAAACACCAAACCTTGTACCAATAAATGTGTTCCCTTCATTACTCAAAGAGCCCAGAGCTATGGAGGTATAAAGGGCCCCATTCTCCCCTACAGGGGAATAACACATGCAGGGTAGAGGAAATTCAGTGGATTTCAGCATGCAGCTTCCTGGTCATTTCTCCATGGGAGGGGGATGGGTAAGGACTTAGCGCTTGCATTCTCCACAGAACAAAATATTTATCTGCCTCCCTAACTTATGGATGGAGCATCTTTTCTGGTTAGTTGTCCTACAGACTGCTTTTGTAGTCATCATTAGCTGCCCCTCACAAAACATGAGGCAAATAAACTGAGTGTTCCAGTCTTGCCATTAGCACAAGACGGGTGGCAGCTGTGTGTCCACGCAGCACTCCAGGCACCCTGGCAGACCTTCCCACCAGAACAGTGTTTGGCTGTAAATCACAGCCTTTGAGTTCTTGCAGTCCTAACAGGCAGTGTGAGGTCTGCCATGTTTTTGAATAAAATAAAATAAGATAAAATTGCATTGTTGCCATGAAGTTATGCTGGATGGGTTTAACGCTCCTGATATTATGTGTGCTTTATGCCTATACAGAGAAAAAATACAGAGACAGGGGATATGTAATTTCTCTTAAGTGTCTAAAGAACGCTGTTCATCTGGTGCAGATAGTGGCATTTGTTGATTTGTATCACTGCAGTGGCACCTACCTCCTTCAGCCCACAAACCGAGCTTGGGGACTGCCCCAGACCCAACACTGTGCACATGGAGGTGTCTGATGGGAGGCAGATGCTGGCTGTGTGGGGGGAAAAGGAGAGGACTGACAATTCAGTCCGTGATTTTCTCTCTGGTTTGCTGTGTATGTGTGTGGGGGGCATGTTAGCCTTTTCCACCCTCTCCTTCTCCCTCTTGCACTCTGCAAAGATGGATTCCTGAAAGACCAGGGTAAAATTGCACTACACTACAGCGACTGAGCTCCCAAATGCCGTTTTTTGCAGCAAAATTTCTTCCTTCAGTTGGCCCATATCTCAGTTTGAGCCTAAGAGACATCTTTTCCCAGACTTTGAATCAGATCCAGAGATGGGTGTATACATTTTTTGTGCATATATGTTGAATGCTTTGAAGTATCTGCAAAGTTATGACAACCTTATTCTTTTAAGATTATTCCTTTTAGGTGAGGTTTTTTTTACCTGATGAATGTTTTGAATAAGGATTCTCCCATGCAGCTTTAGCCTTGGTCTGAAAGAAAAGGTTGGATTTGCTTCAGCGTTTGGGTTGGGGTTTTTTTGTTTAATAAGCATTCTTTTTTGCACCTGACTTTCTCAAACACAAATCCCAAACCAAGCCTGAAGGCAGAAGTGCTCCCCTCCACGTCTCTGTGCAATCTCTCTAAAAAGGCACAGTGGGAGCCTCCCCAGACATGACAGTTGTTGCAGATGCATTGCCCCTGTGTGGCAGATGAGAGAATAAACAACATGTGGGAGCAGCGAAATGCCGCTCCAACGCTGCAGCAACGAGCACAGGATGAGAGCCCCTGTAAAACAAAATAGACTTTTTGCCCTAATCTCTTTTCAAGTGGCGTAAAATTGCATTTATTTCAGGCATATTTCCTTAACTCTTGCTTTCATTATGTTGTTCTCGAAGGTCTAAGCCACTGTATCTGAGCACAGACCCCATGCAGTTCCTTGGATAATCAGAAAGATGCTTATCCTGAAAATTCAGTTGAGCTGCTGAACTTAACGAACTGGCTTTTCCTTTTCCATAGCAGGGGTTGCTTTCCCTGTAGCACAGTGGCAGCCAGCAGCTCCTGGCCACAGATCACTGTTTTTTCCCAAAATATGTCGGGAGACGCTCTGCAGACCCCCACACTGCCTCTGCCCTGAGCCCCCCACGCATGCCAGGAGGCTGCTCAATCCAGAGCCCACTGTAGTGGCTGTTTCATCCAGGCAGGAGAGACCTTCTCCTGTAAGCACTTCAACACAAGTGTGTTACCTCCGGGAAAGGTGCTTTTGTTGCTAAATATCTGACAAAGCTCAAAGAACTTATAATTCTGGACTCTTAACCTACTTTGTTAGTGAAAGCAAAAGTTATTATTTTCCCTTGCTGTAGACAGCTGTAACAGTTATAACAACTTTGTTCTTTTGTTTTCCCCGCTTGGAGAAATCCTCATTACCTAAACAGCACCTCTGACCTTCTTTTATACTTTTGGCATGCATTTTATTAACTCCTTTTTCATATGGGGCATGTGTTGTCTGCCGCTTGGTACAAAGAAGACAAAGTTTGCACTTCTGATGCAGACAGTGACAGTGAGAAAGCTGGATCCTTCCCAACTGTTGGTACAAAAAACCCTAAAAAAATTGTGGGGATGGGTGAATTCAATCTGCGCGTATACAGTCAGAATTTCTTTGGGCTCCCTGCTGGAACAAACCTATTGCACTTAATGGGATTCAGCTAGGGAGAGTGGAGTGCATCCTTATCCCACTCCCTGCACGCACTTTATGCAGCGATGATAAATTTCAATCAGTTGCCTGAGGAATTTATTTTCACAGCACCTCTTTACTTCTCAGGCTAAGAAACAAGGCATCCAGTCCTTCTCTGCCAGTAACACTGGAGGTTTTGCATTTATTATACATTTGGTGAAAATTTACTAGATGTTGCAGAAAGAAGCAAGGGAAAGTTAAAGCACAGCCTAGAAATAAAAAATGAGTACTGTTTGCGTGTACTTTTATTGATTTCTGACAGCCATGCTATTTTCAGGGACAACAGAAGGGAAAAGAATTTCAGTCTTTGAATGGATGAGTGATATACTACCCTCTCCTTTTTAACTAGTCTTATATATTTATTTTTTGTGCTAGTGTGTGCATGTGCAGAAGAGTGTCTACCTAATTGGCCTCAAGAGGGGATTAAACTAAATAAAATCACAGCCCACAGGGGGCCTCTAAATATGGAATTTTAATTTGAAAATTTTTGTGGGTTCCAGTGTAATTCAAGCTTTTCAAGCTTTATTAGTGCACAGTCGTTTGTGCAGCTTGCAAGGCTCCCATCTCGGCGAGTTTGATACGCCCGCCCCTGCTCGAGCAGAAGACAGAGCGCTCCCTTCAGCCGGGAAACACACTCAGTGGCACAACAAAAGCCCTACTGTAAATAAAACACATGCTCGTAACAGCGACAGGAGGCGGCAGAAAACGGCAACGCGCACCCAGGCAGCGATGCCACTTGAAAGAGGCACCAAAGAGAGGCAATGACAGTCAGCAAACATCTCTGCTCTGCCTGCCTCGGAGGCGCTGGGAGCAGATAGGAGTAAATACCAGCGATTTTACATGTTCGCTTGTAGTAAAAGTCAAAATATGCAGCTTGGTGTAACTAATTGCTGTGGAAGGAGAACGAACCAATAGTGCTCGTTGCTGTGAAACTGTTAATGGAGAACTTATGGAGAGAAAGTCCAAGTTCTCTCGTCCAAATTGGAATGTGAAAGAAATCTGTTGGAAGGTGATGACAGAAATGAAGTAAAACAGTTGTTTCCTGATCCATGTGCCAGATGTGTCACATACTGTGATAAATAAGATCTGCATCTTACACTCCAGAAATTGGGGAATATTACAAGCGTTTATTATAGTGAGGTACAAAAAAATGTACTTGAAATGCTTTGTTTCTCCTGGCACCAAGCAGTGAGAAGTTATTGCACAATGCCTGGAGCTGCTAATTCTTTTGTTTAGGTTCAATCCAACACAGCCTATTAAAAGCTTAAATTCAATTTTATTGTTAAGGTATTTATTAACTGATTATGAAAAGACATTAAAGGGCTCATAATTAAACTACTAAATTGTTCCTTACCTTGACGAATCCTCCATTTTCCAAGACTGACTTCCATAGTATAAAATATCAGGCTTTTAATTTGGAGAAGAATGTGGCTCACAGGAAAACCCCCGCTTTCGCTTCAGCTCTTGAGTTGATCCCAGGCTGCCTTGCTGCTGTTCATAAGCCCAGAATATCATGGCAGACAGCCTAATGCATTGGTGGCATTTCTTGGGAAGACTGCTCTGTAGGTTTGTGGCATGTTGTCACACATTTGCAGAAATAGCTGCATGTTGATGTTGGATAACCCAGCCTTATTACTCAGGAAAAAAGTCTCATTGACTTTTGGCCCATATGCTTTTGAAACTGTGTGCTGTGAACAGCTTGCTAACCCTGCTGAGACTGAGGGCACGTGCTTCCAGGCAAAGCAGATTCCCAGAATAAGATGCAGTTCCCCCAGTTCAAAGCCTGGGAAGACAGTGGAAGCTGAGTGACTGGATCTCCCACAGCAGCTCAGCATAGGACCTCAAAAAATATGCAGACACTCCAAGTCAATGATTTTATATAGGCAACTGCATTGTGGCTTCATCCAGATGACTGATGTCTGGGTGGGGTGAGATGGATGCAGGAGGCATTCAAAGCATTTGAGTCTCTTTGTGGTTTCCCTCTGGAAGTTTCTCTATTCTTCAGAAAGATCATACGTCCAGCATTGCACCAGGGATAACGGAGTGACTAGGTTGTCCTCCCAGAGGTCTTACAGCCCTCAGCTCTCTCTGGCTGCTTGTGCCCTCGCGTAGGTCACCTGCAGAGCTGAAATACTCCTTCCACACAGACTCCATCAGGAGGCTCTTGCTATGAGAACAGACAGAAAATACCTGTCTGATTATCACAAGTAGAGATGGAGGCTTGAAACCCCTCACAAGTGTGATTTGGGTGAACCTCTTCAGTTCCAGGAACCTGATGATGAGCAGTAATTCTCAGAATACGTAAGCTGCCTTTAAAAGAGAAAACCAGTAAGTTAGTCTGTCCCACCTTGATGATGTGACATCACCTACGACCTTTACTCACATTTCAGAGAAAAAGACCTCGCATCAGTTTTATAATTCTTGGAAACAAATTTGTTCTTAGGTTATGTCTTTGCTGCCGGATGAGTGCTTGTTTACCCCATGGTAAAACCCCAATTCAGAGCAGTACAGGTAGCTTTTACTTTGAGATAGGTCTTTCACTCCTCCTGGGATTTGCTATCATTAGTCATATGCTCTTTTGCCCTCCCTTCCATTGAAATTTCCCAGTGAGATACTGAATTTAGCAACCCCGTTGGAAAAACCACCCCTTATTTTTGGCAGAGAAGCTGCAGCTGTAAGTGTTTATGGGAAATAAAGATATCTGATTAGGGTTTTTTTTTTTTTACACACTAAGCTGCATACCCTCTGGTAACCTTATTATTTGTTGTACTGTTGGAGGCTGTGGAAGAATGGAAAGACTGTAGTTCCTCAGCGGCACAGCCAGAGCTGGCTCACCTTTGAAAATACAGAGGTGCTGTTGCTTTTCAAAAATACTTTACTGAAGAAAGTGATACTGTTTTTGACAAAACCAGGCACAGCCTTACAGAAAGGGCCAGTTAGGAGCCTCAGCAAAATGTTATTTTCATCTGGAGTCATATTTACCCTTAGGGGACACATTAGAAAAGACAATGGACAGTGGGCCACACTGACAGCTTATGGGAGGAAATAAATGAAAGAAATAAAGCTTCCCATGCTTTTGCGAAGCTGACACAAAGAGAGCTGACAAAGGTCAGTACTTTATGGCTTTACGAATGGCAAAACTATCGATTGTCCTGACTTGTCAAGGAAAGTGAAAACACCTATCATGCAGGCTGAGTATATGAAAAAAGAGATGATACTACAGTGAATAGTCAGTGATGAATGTGGTGAATAACACATGATGCACATTGCCTGAGCCAGTGAGCGGATCCCCTCGAGAGAAGGAATATTTTTGTGTTGCTTCTTTATACAGTGTATGATTTGTTTCTCTAACTAGAGAACCTAAGACCTAAAAAGCTTAGTCTAGCTGCTTTTCCAACTTCACAGGAAGCTAAATTCCTTAGGTTCTTCCCCCCTTAGGCTGAAGAATCCTGGAGCACTGAATGTTAGTGGCCAGAAATACCAGTTCTGGGAAGGGGATGCTCATCTGCCCCCACACACCATCCCAGAAGTCTATTGTGACCCAGAGGTGATTGGAGAAGAGCCTCAGCTCCACCTGGGGTCTTGGTGGAGTCCAAGTGTGGAGATGCAGTGGGGATGAGGGCAGTTCCATCGGCAACCTCGGACAGGGACCGAAGCCTGAAACTAGAACACACTCAAGTCAGAATCCAAAGGACTGGACTCCTTCCAGTGTAACCAGTGACACTGTGACTCCAGTCAGGTTCACAGAGAATCTGTGCCACAGGGTTCACAGGTAACAACTGGGATTATTTACATTTTCAAAGTTTACACAGTGGATTTCTTGGTCTAGTATAGATTCGGTCTAGCACAGATGGTCTAGCATCGCCAAATAAAATACGTTCCTAACTCTGGTTAGATAACCCAACTTCGCCCTTTCAATCTGATTTCACTGGGAAAACAACATGACTTGGGTTTTAGGCACTGCCTGTGTCTTAACACCAGGTTTATACAGGAGACTGCAGCAGCTCGCTCAGGCTGTGGTGGTTTTGGGGCTCTTTTCACCTAAGTCAGGTAAAATGGAGCAGAAAGCTTTAGGGTCCAGAAAACTTGTAAGATCTCTTCAGAATTCTGTCCTTTACAGATTTGTATGTGGCTCAGTGGCCATACAGTCAAGGCAGTGCTTACAGCTGCAAGAGGTGCCTGGTGTGACACATGGATGGATGTGGGACCCCATCCAGCCCGGAGAGTACCTGGGGCAGCTTTCCTTTTGAATGCATGCCAAGGTTTGTCCATCCACATTTCACAGTTTGTACTGCTCTTTGTGTTTAGGAAATAAAAGCTGGTCCTGTCTCTGCAAATAGAGCACTGAATATGGTTCGAGTGACCCCTCAGTGAGAGGACAGCAGCGTGGGGTGCATGAAAAGTGCAGTGTCTCTCCTGCAAGCCTGGGCGTGCCATCAGCCTGGCGGAAGAAATGTGTGCTGGCAGTTCCTGTCCATACGTGTTACTGACTGACAGATAGTGATGGAAGCAGAAAAATGTCAAAGTGTTAGAAAAGTCAATATTATTAAGACCTTGCTCCCCTTGCTTCCCTGTTCTGAGCAGTTTCTTGAGTATGACCAATTACATTCTTTTTTTATGACCAGTCAGAAAAGCAGTTTTTATTAGCTAGTTTGCTCAATGATTCAAATGTATAGACTTTATTTCAGTCTCATTTGCGTTGGAGGAAAGCATACAAAGATTTTTGCTGGCTTAAATTAGTGGAACTGCCCCTTTGGCTGAATGACAGGGCCCTCGCCTTGCAGAGCACAGCTCCAGCCCCGTCTCTGACTTTTGCCTGTAAATTAGTTTGTGAAGTGGTGTTTATTGCTACATTGGGAGGTTAAGACAGCCTAATTGTATGTTTGTACAGGAGAAAACATCACGCCAGAGCCTTAAGCAATTATTCTTTCCATGTCCTTTCACTGTTTAATCTTGACACTGTTCAGAGGGGAAAGGAGACAATTTGTCTTCACCCTACAGCCAATTAGCGGTAAAAGTGCAGAATGGCTAATGCAATATCCACTGTAGTGCCATCATCCATTCATCAAGATAAGATCCTGAAATAACATGCATCTAGAACCCCTTGTTGGGAATTGTTCTGAGTCCAAGCCTCATCACAGCCAAGGATATCTCTGTGATTTATAACCAGCGTGTGGTTTCAACATCTGACAGTGCTCAGCACCTCTCCTCCTACTTTTCCTCTCCAGTGGCCATCTTCTCTTTATGGAAAAGCTATTCTCCAGAGGGTACGTCTTTTTAACAGACCATTGCTCACTGAAATGTTTTGTCTTTTCTAAACAGCTATGGCGAGTCACAGGGAACTACATTTCTTTTGCAAGGAGGACATGCCAAATATAAGCCAGACGTAGTGTCTTCTCTGAGTTGACTAAAAAGCATGACACAGCAAAAGTAGCCCTTTGTTATGAAAGCCACTCCCTTAGAAAGAAGAAATCTCTCTTTCGGACTATATAATTTGTGGAAGTGGCAAATCTCTTAAAACCATCCAGGTCTTGAGCCCCACATTTACATGCAAGGATCCTACAGAGACACAGTCAGGCCCACGGTAAATGATGGCCACCAGTGGAGTTCTGGTCATGCACACATGATCTGTATTTGGTTATGGATGTCCAGGATTCAGTTTCCTTGACAGTGTCTGCAGGCAGGCTCTCTAGTTGTTTTTTTCGTTGTTGTCCACAAAATACTTCTCTTGAAAGTTCTAAAAAACCCACCAGGTCTATCTCCCCTAGGGCCAGCCCAAGAGGGCCTCAACTATTTTTTACTGGATGCTTAGGTATATGCAGTAAGAACAAGTTCATGCTCCAATTTTGCTTTCAGTTGGCAGGGCATAAGTTTTCTGGGCTCTTGCCCAAGAGTGATCTAGTCCTATATGTTTTAAGAGGTTGAATTCAGCCCCTGACTCTTGGTACAGGTAATTGCATTGCATCAGGAATGGGCACGACCCCTAATTCCACTGATCACTCAATGCTTAGTGTGCTTCATCATCCTGACCCATTTTGGCGGAGCAAATAGAGATGCTGAGTTTTGATACAGGAAAACTACATGTTTTCAAAGAGACTTTATTTGCTGGATGGAATCAAAGGGAGGTGCCAAGAACATTTTAATCAAATGCTCATTACGGAGAGGATCCAAGGAAAAAAGCACTGCCGGCCCTATTCCTTTCCAAGTCAACAGACTATTTTGAAGGCTTCAGCATCTTTCTAGCTATGTATACATGCACAAGAT
Organism: Melanocharis versteri; assembly: GCA_013397845.1. Taxonomy (NCBI): domain Eukaryota; kingdom Metazoa; phylum Chordata; class Aves; order Passeriformes; family Melanocharitidae; genus Melanocharis; species Melanocharis versteri. Next base: position 568,455 of record VZTG01005923.1, read on the forward strand.
GTTCTTAAGCTTCCAACAAAGGATAAGGTGGAGGAGGACTAGTGGTTAGCAAGATGAGAACAGGACTGCATGCAAGACAGATCTGGGAAACATGTTAGACTGTTCCAAAAGCTTCAATTCTGACCTTTCTTCAGGGGGGAAAAAAGTGGTTTCTGTAAAAACCCTCAGATCTTTAGCTTCTCAGAGAAATTTTCTTTTGCCAAGTAACACAGTCACTTACATTCCATACATCTCTGCCAGAGGGTATGTCCCAGCCCGATGTGCTAATAAAATGGGGAGTGTAAATCTGGACAGGATGCTCACGCCGACCTTGCGGATGTGAGAGGACGAGAGACAGGCTTTAAAAGCGTCACTGCCTCAGAAGGCGCCTCAGAAGGTGCTTGTGGGTGCTGCAGTGCATGTGGAAACTCTGCTTCCCAGGTACCCCAGGGACAGGAGAAATGACATCACAATGATGTCATGCTCATCCCGAGCTTCCCTAATGTTAATCACAGCAGCATCTGCCTCGGGGGAGCATTTCTGAGAGAAAGGTGTAAAAAACATGACACTTTCCAACTCTAGCCAGAGCGGGGAGTTTCAAGCAGCGGAGCACTGATGCTGCTTCCCCTGGGGCCTGAACCAACTTCTCTTCTAGGTGTCTGACTGTCAAATGTGCCGCGGCGCGTGTTTTTCCTCTCTTTCATTAACTTTATTGAGGACGGCATCAGTTACAGCTGTTTAAAAAATATCTGAGCAGGTTATTATGGGAAAGGACAGAAGAAGTTCTTGCTGCCCAAATGCAAAACTCAGATGGTTTTCTTTGCAAGGGTGAAGATCATTAGTGGTTTTTCTTCTTGGGCTGTTTTTGGGGAGGGGAGGCATCTTTGGTGTGAGAGAGCTAGCAGAATGGGCAGTTGGGGATTTTGAAGAGCTGACTGCAGCTCTGGCATTGATTCCCTCTGAAACTTAGCTAAAAATTTCAAACTGGAGTCTCTGAAAGGTCAATAATAATAAGTAATAGGGCTGGCCAGAAAACAAGAATTCTGTTTTGTGAAAAATGTTGCGGTTTCAAAATTTGTTTTCATTCCAGTGCAGAAAGAATATGAGATCTTTCTTCTTTTTTTTCTTTTTCAAGGGAGAGAGGAGAAAGTAAAACAATAGGCATATTAAAAAAAAAAGCTTAGTAGTCTAGTATGATAGAGAAATGGTTCAGATGAGGAACTTGACCTGACATCTCCCCATCCAAGATGAGATGGGGGATCTTGGCTTTACAAAGGTGGTTTTCCCACAGAGTAATTCTATCCCAGAGAATAAGAACTTTCTTTACAACTTTTTCATTGAAACATTTGTGTTTCTTCAAAAAGTTTTAATACCATGACTTTATTTTTCTTATTTACAAAAGAGATTTGGGACATTTCTTGATCATTTCTAATAGCCCCTTGCAGATGTATTTTTATTATTTATAACAAATGCCGGATGCAGAGACAGTCCTTCATCTCATAGACACAATCCAAATGCTTGTTGAAATTAGGGGATATACAGAATGGAAACACTGAATATTTTGCCATTTACGTATAAGGTTCTTAAAAATTCTGGTTGTGTGTCTTGTCCTGCAACTTCAGACAGGTGTGTTGGAAATACAGGTCTTAGCATCTCTGACTTCACGTCTGCCACCCCTGAAATGTTGATGGTAGTGCAAGGATCTTTTCCCAGCTGACACAAATGTTGATAAGTTCATTTAAAATCTGCACAGCTCTATGAATATGAATATGATTGTGAATATGGATATGAATATGAATATGCAGTCTTAACTGCAGTTTTGAATACCTCACCTCAAATAACTTCTGTGGACAGGGCAGAGGTGTAATCAAACATAATGACATGCAAAAACATCAGAGGAGCACTCCAGACTGTCCAGACCAACCCAGCCCACACAAAGATCTGGTTGACAGATCAGCTGATGGCTGTTCTCAGTTTTGGACATGGTACCACACCACGAGGTTGGTTTTAAATAGTCTTTTTTTTTTTTTCTTTTTTCTTTTTTGAAACATTTCACCCAGGTCTTTAATGTGAAAGCTTTGGAGGGTTCTCCTAGGTAAAGGGAGCCATTATGAAGTACAATGGGGATGAGGTGCAGCTGTAGCTACTACTTTACTTGTTATAGCTAATATCCAGTGCTTAAGTGGTGCTACAGAAGAGACTGCAATTGTAGGAAACTGACACAAGAAACAGACTTCTCTGCAAAGCACTGCAGACATTAGGCTGACAGATGCAGCCTGTGAACTTGTAAAGTCATTTCAAAATTCAACTGGGGCCTTCCAAAGCAAAATAAAATTTCTGTAGGCAAAGTAGATTTAGCACCTATTGTTGCATAGCTGTGAGTCTCCTTAGCTGCCACTGAAACCAATTCAAGTTAAAAATAAAATATCAGACTCTTGGAATATACTAGTTCTGTGCTGTCTAATTCTCAGATCGCAAGCTTTTTAGCCCAGCAGAAAAAAATCCGTGACAGGCCTGTCAGTTCCCTTTGTAGGGTGAGATGCCACCTTGTATTTTTGTAATATAGCAGAGACTCTAGTGAGCTAATCCTTAAAAAACAACCTCCAAAGTGGCTTAAATGAGTTGAAGAAGGAAGATGGGGTTAAAAAAGTCAAATTGGGGTTTATATGGAAAGGCAACTAAATATGAGAATCCACGATTTTTCCCCTTGAAAGGCAGCATGCTCTGAGCCGCTTTACTTGGTGATGTCCAGGTTTAGAATTGGTTTACAGGACACAGGATTTACTCTCTGATTTTTCTTGAGGAGGCCCAATGTGTGTTTTTCCCAACATGAGCATTTCCCCAGCTGCCTGGGCACAGGCCTTGGTTCAGCCCTCAGTTTAGGCCTGAGAACAGAAACATATATCTCTTCTTTTGGTGGTGAAGGCGGCAGCCATAGGTAAAATTAAGTGAATATTCTTATTTTATAACATAAAAGATTTGAGGGAAAAAAGTCCATGTCTATCTTCTACATTTGGAAATTCCTTGACGTTTTATGGGTATTGCAGAAACAGAAGTAGCCGATACATGATGCAGGACACACAATTATGCTGTTGCATAAGGGAATTACACAGAATAATACCTGGACCACAAGCAATAATTGTTATGTTAATACTGTACTGTACTGAATTCATCCTATTTAGCAGCTGAGGCTGGTCTAGCTGGTATTTAGACCGTGCTGCTATGCTAGGTTTAGGTGCACATCATGATTACAACTTTCATGTCATCATTGGCTCAGAAATCTAAAAAACGGATGATTTGAACTGTTAATGCCGCAAGACATAAGCCAAAGAGCTAGGAAAAATCACTACATTTAAGGCAACCCCCTCCCCAAAATATCTATTTCAAGGCCTGGATCTGTGTTGCCATATGGAAAGTGAGTGTGACTGGGAGACTGGGAGGGAGCTACAGGGGATGGGTGGCCTCATGTCAGATATTTCTTGTGACATTATTCTTGCTGCCTCTCTTGTAAATATGGTCAGCAATGTCAGACAAACAAATACATGTATCCATGTGATAGCAGAGCTATGCCTCGGGCCATATCTTACAGGCTTGACAAAGCACTCAGAAATAAACAAAAAAATCCGCTGCAATCCTTTTGATAAACACAGGAAAGTAACTGAAAGTTCTCTGCAGGGGTAGGGATCTATTCAGGGAGGATACTTACCCCAGGAAACAGAAGATTTGGCTGTTGACACAGATCCTCTTTCCCAAGATTAAAAATAACACAGAGGAAGAGTTTGTGGAACCAGCTCCTGAGACATCAGGTTTTTGGAATTTGGAATCGAAAAATGATTCTTTTGGCCCATGTTTGGTGAAAACAGTGGAAAGACTAGATTTATTTGAAAGAGAAATTAAAAAACATGAGCAGTAATAAAAAACAGTACTGACTATGACAGTAGAACAATTTATAATTGGGGGTCAAGTATCCTATTAGTTTGGGGCTATTTCTCTTTAAATAGAAGACCAGTCACAAAGGATTCCTGAGAGATGATATAATCTGAAACTATATTGGAAAAAAGTTTGCTCCTCTCTTAAATTACCAGTGCCTTTTGTATCCTAGTAAAATACTTTATTACTTGATCTGGCTCTAGAGAAACAGCGATTCCATAACAAACCTTTCCCAGGACTTTAATTATTTCCTTTATTATATCCTGAAAAAGGACTAGGTCACTTCTGAAGGCCACAGAAAGAGTATGATTTTTTTTTTCCTGGGCGAACTAACAAAAAACAAAGGAATGTGTCTTTATATCACAATACCAAATTGAAGTTAGGTTGCTACGTACCAAGAGTGCAATAGTTCTGCTCCCAGAAACACGTCTCAGATTACATTTCAAAGAATCATCTGACAATCATCCAGTGAATCTCTCAAAAACAGCCCTGCCCCAACACAACTGTGAATCTTCTTTGCCACTATAAAAATAAGGAGGGCTTTCAAATGAAAACCCATGTGGTCTGTGAATCATTGAGGTGCTTCTATAAAGGCCCTGACATCTGAAGTTTCAGTGACGGACCCACCTGTACATCTCAGCACATGTTCATGCTTTCAAGAGACTGAGGGGAGGCCTCACTGCAGTTACAACTTCTTTGTGAGGGGAAGAGGAGAGGCAAGCACTGATCTCTTGTCCTTAGTGACCAGAGTCAGGACCCGAGGGAATGGCCTGAAGCTGTGTCAGGGGAGGCTTAGGTTGGATTTTAGCAAAAGGCTTTTCACCCAGAGGGTGGTTGGGCACCGAACAAGCTCTCCAGGGCAGTGGTCACAGCACCAATGCTGACACAGTTCAAGAAGCATTTGGACAATGATCCCAGGCACATGGTGGGACTCTTGGGCATGGTGCTGTGCAGGGCCAGGAGTTGGATTCGATGGTCCTTGTGGGTCCCTTCCAACTCAGCATTTCCTGTGATTCTGTGAAATGCCTGACAGTGTTTAACCAGTTTCCCCTGTGATAGCCCATCACAGATATTGTCCCCCTGAAATCTGCCTGCTGACATGGGCACTCAACACAGAGCAGCCAGTGAAAACTAGAAAGATGTGCAAAAATGTTTGTCACCTTGAACAACAAACAGGCAATTCAGGGCAGTCCTGTTTGTAATTCTACCGAGATTTTTTTGTAACAGAAAACTAGATCTTAATTCACATCTCATTTGCTAATTTTTCCTTCCTTCCTTCCTTCCTTCCTTCCTTCCTTCTTTCCTTCCTTCCTTCCTTCCTTCCTTCCTTCCTTCCTTCCTTCCTTCCTGCCTTTCTTCC
>VZTG01005923.1:573734-597530 GCA_013397845.1 Melanocharis versteri
AAACCTCCTTCCTTCCTTCCTTCCTTCCTTCCCTCTCTCCCTAATTCCTCCCTTCATAGTGAACTGAAAAGCATTTGTTTATCTTCAATATATGATTTCTGTATGTGCAGGTCACGATTTACTTCCCCAAGAAGAAAAGGAAAAAAGAAAAACCACAAGCCATGCCACAGTCTCATTAAATATATATAAAAAATAACCATCTTCGTTATGGCTAACATCCTACTTCCTCTATCACTGCCTTATATTTCAGGGCATTCAAAATCTGTTGTTTATAGAAATACCCTGAGTAATATATGGTCCTTGATTGACTGCATGGGTAGAATTCAATCACAGTCTTCTACTGACACAGGGAACCCCCAGGGTACAACTTGAGGTTTTATGAATGGCAGAAAAGCTCCAAAATTGAATTATAACCCTGTTATTCAATCTGAGAATATATTTTGTTAGTTATAGCATATAGAAAACTCATATAGATTTTTTTCAGGTGAAAAATGACAAATCAGAGCAACAAAATAATCACTTCTAATTTCAAATGAAAAATCTATAGAGTAAGTACAGAAAGAAGGATTAATGTGCATATGATGCAAGATTATTAGGGTGTGATTGGGAGGGCTGAGGATGGTTTACAAGGAAATCAAAGGGAAAATTTAACTAGAAAAGAAGCACTTTCTGTGGAAGATATTAGATGACCAACTACTATAACTAGTCCTAAAACCATAGTAACAAAACCCAAACAGAAAGACAGATTTCACCAATGGCTTCTCCCTCCCAAACCACCTCAGGTCTGTTTTCCTTTCAAGTGTGTTGTTTATACAGTTGTCAGTGGCAGTACCCTTCAATATCTCCTGTACTTGTTGCAAGTCTGGTTATGCCAACAGGTCTGGCATCTCAAGGGAAAGCCAACAAAGCACTTGTCTGACAGGCAGAAACTCTTACAGACTTCTGACATGAACTCATATGTATTTTTTCCTTTGTTTCTTTCTGAGTGTTTTATGGAGAGAAGAAAAAAAGGAGTCAAATGGTCAATACTGGTTATTACTGGTTAGTTGTGAGCGCTTTTATGGCCAGTGGTGATTCTTGGTTATTGATTCCCAGGCATGTGAAGCCTGCATCTCCAGTGGACCAATTTAAACTTGTCTGGGGTGGCTTTGCAATCTGTTTACCTGATCCTGCTCTCCCACCATCTTTTCAATACTTTGAGCCTCATTTCCGACATAACAGTTAATAAAAACAAACTGGCAAGAAACCGTCTTTCCAAATTTATGAAACTGTTGTCTTGCTGTTTTTTCACTTTTTTTCTTTTTTCTTTTTTTTTTTTTCTTTTTGCCCCAGGTTTCACTTGCCTGTCAAACTCATCGAGTACAAACATTTCTGAATTTTAGAAACCTAAGTTCACACAGTAATTGGAAGAACAGTCGCATAATTTCCAGCTCCAGGGGGAAGCTATCTTGGAACACAACAGCAAAAAGAAACCCTCGGGTGAAAGAAGAAACCTGGTCAAAATAAAATCACAGGTCATTGATTGAAAATGTAGATGCGATTATTTCTAATAAGCAATGAAGGAAGGCAATTAGAAGAAACTATGTACATTTCTGGAGCCTAGCTGAGTAATAATTTTTAGAGTGATGAAGATTTATAGAAGATCTGGCCTAAAGAAATAAATGCAGATATTGTGGGGACCTATTCTTTAAGTTATCCTTTAGGCATGTGCTTAGCGTTGCTTAACGCTGGGATTTAACTAGTGAGTAGAGCTGAAGGGCTCCCTGCTGACTCTGTTTTTACTCCTTCCATGCCGCCCTGAACAACTGCATCTTTCTGAGAGGGAGAGTTGCTCTCACAGAAAGCCCCACCAACCTTATTAGCAGGTGGTGTGTTTATTGCTCTGATCAGGAAAGCTGAAAAAACAAGTGTGACAGCGCCTTGTTGGGAATACTGACATTATGCATTCATAACCTGTCAGGCTAACATCAGTGATCTTCTCAGTCCTTGAAGAGGTTTCTCAGTCACCTCTGCCACAGACTACTGGTCTCTTATGAATAAAATGGCCATAGCCAGTTGAACAGAAACTCAGTTGTTCAGAGCATAATGCTCTCTCACTCTCTGATAAGTTCTCTGCAAGTGCTGTAATCCCTATGAAAAATCCTGAGAACTCACACCCAGTTGGGAAAGACAGCCAGCACTAAAAACATTCAGGATTTATATATCGTATCTAGTACCTAATTTTACCTAATAGTACCTAATAGTACCTAATAGCAACAGCAAGCTGAGCGGAATTCAGGGAAGTGATAGAGTTGCCCCACGCTGCTGCTTCTGGATGAGGGGCAGATCCAGCCCCACTCCTCCCCACCAGTGGTGGGTGTGCAGTGCAAGCACCACTGCTGAACATTGCCAGTGGTCATTGCTGGCAGCAGGCCTGACTGCGGAAAGAGCCACCTGAAAGGCAAAAAGGTGACAACACTTTTCCAGCACTCTGTGCCTGGGGTTCCAGAACGGGAGGTGTAGGGATATAAAATACTCCTGTGTTTCGTGGTTTTGGAATGGGTGGCATTCAGCATTGTGGACGGTCAGTATTGCCACCACATCTCTTAAGACTGGGAAGTGGACGCTTGCTGGTGCCCCAGGGCTTTCTGTACCGCCCAGGCTGCTCCCGAGACCCCCTAGGTACCAGCTGGCTGCCCCTCTCCTGCACAGCCTCCTGTGCTCTCTGCGTAATGGCTGCCTCTGCTGCCCAAGGACATGGCACAGCGAGGGAAGGGCTGGGTCCCTCCTCACAGCCCACGGGCAAGATGGGCAGTACTGTGCCTGACCAGGGTGCCAGCAGCTGGGGGTCTCTGCTTCTGAGCTGTGATGTGTGGGATCGTACCCATCACGTCTTTAATTTTCTCCCAATCCAGCCTCTGTGATGTTTGAGGATACCTGAATGAGGTAGGAAGTGTTAAGGCTCACTCTGTATTTTCTGTACTCAGGAAAGCTAGGGATGTTTTATCCCACATCATCTCCGCCTTTCCTATATGCAGCTTCCCATCCCCAGGCCCTGCTCTGCAGCAGGTAGTGATGAGGTGTTTCCCTGCCTGCAGGCAGTTCAGGATACATTTTCTCTGGCAGAAAGAGGCAACAAAAGCAGTTCCTGGCTGCTCTCTTCTGCTCCCCATTCGCAACTTGTTGCCCTGGCAGTGGGGCTGGCCTGGGGAGCCATGCTGTAACCAAAATAACAATAACAATCCAGGTTAAAAAACATACCAACACTTCTTTTCCAGGAGAAGGTCATTTTTGCTTTCAGTCTAAAACACGCACAGTCCCCACATGCATACTTGCCTCTTCAGGTAAGGGCTGGCAAACAGGATGCAGAAATGAACAGTTGCACGTAGAGGGAAGCAGGAAAAATGTGGCTTCACTGCCAAAGGAAGCATATCGTGCATCAGCTTGGCTACTGAAATTAGACAGTGCAAGTCCTCCCCAGTGTGCTTGCCAGGTCTGACTCAAGCACAAACAAAGGCAGCAGCCCTGGCTCTCCCTGGTCTAGGCTCTATTTCCATATGCCTGAAAAATAAATAACATAACACCTACTTCCTACAGAAGGTAGCCAAGGACTTTTCCGCACTGCATTGCACATTGTCATATAGTCTTCACGTCCAAGGAAAATTATTCCTCAAATTATTCCTCTTTTTTCAATATGTGAAATATATCTAGCATATCCATAGACGGGAGCAACAATTAGGAAGTACATTCCTATTTGTGAATTACCGTGAGATCCTGTCACACTGTCTGTCATATACAAAGTAAAAGTTTGGAAATTCAATTTAAAGCTCTGAGTTTATTCATTGGCCTAATTCCCCTCCTGCTTGGCAGGACCAGGATTTCACCCAAAGCATTGCTAATACCCAATTAATCAGCTGACACAAAGTCAACAAATGCAGAACTTTCTGAGCACAGGAAAGAAAAATGCCACAAGAATAAAAATTTATAGCGGTCAGGCTCTCTGTGGAGCAGACCAGGAGGGTCAGTCCATTCCCCATTGCAATTAGGATCATGTCACTGTTCCCTGTCAAAGGAATGGACCTTGCCATGGCTTTTTCATTTCACAGAGCTGTTCCTGGGGATGCAGGAGCTGCTAACAGGCTTTGCTCCAGGTGTTCTCTCCTATTAAGCTGGTCTTAATCTCTGCTCTCTGTCTTGAGTTAAACAGGCAGCTGCAAACTAGAAGAAAGGAAGTGGTTACTCCAATGCCTATGGGAAAGGCATTGATGTTGCAAGAGGGCTTATCAACAACTTCTATATGTACAAAATTCATGGAATGGCTCCCTCCCCAGGGGCTGGCAAAAGCGAGTTCCCACTTCTGCTGCTTCTGAGATTGACTCTGTGCAGAGACTTCTGCTGATGCAGTAATGTCAGTCTGCAATATGGTAGCTTTTAGGAAATATGTATATTGATAAAACCCTCAGTGGAAGTACAGCTTGCAACAGCAAAGACAGACATTTGTTTTACAAATGGCATAGACTGCTTGCTTATTTCAACTCCACCTTTCAGGACATCTATACGATCAGGGGTGGGGAGATGTTTCTGCACTAACTGCTGCCCATGGGGACATTTGCAAAGTGGCAGCTGCCCTGACAGTGCTAACAGCCGTGTCTGCCACTAGTTTATACACTATTACAAGCTCTTAAGCAATTCAGGATTGTGAGTAGTAGAAAAAGAGAGAGGAAAAAAGTGAGCTGCCTTCTCTCAGGTTTTGAAAAATTGTCGTTGCCTTCAACAACAATTTTTTCCACCACAGTTGAATTTTCTGGGGGTGCTGAAAAACTCCAGCTGAACATTGAAATATGCAACCCTACATTTTCCCTGGAGCAGTGTTGGAGATAGCCTTTCCATTTTCAGATGAGAAGCTTGACCACCTCTGCCCCTCATGGTGAGAGGACTCAGGAGCTGCAGGTTTGCTGCTCAGTCCAGTTAGCAGCTCTTTGTGTGCTCCTGGCATGGGGGCCACACGCTCTCTCATGGGGGCCAGGCTCTCACATTAGTGAGAAACATTCCTGCCTTCCACTCATACAACAGTTTAGAGGGGGACATCTGCATCTCCCAACACAGATGGGTGAGAAATCTTTTACGGATGGGGAGAGATTTGCTCCCTAGTAGCAGAGCAGGGACTGTTCTCAGTTCTCACTGACTTTAGCAGCAGGCTCTTGGATGCCCAGTGGTTTTAACTGCAGGAAATATTGGGGCACAAAGACTTCATGGTCTCCAAGCGGATGGATGGACAGTCAAGCGCAGACCAGAGGAAATGAATTTTGGGCTCAGACCTCCAGAGTCAAATAGTAGGAGGTTGTGTACTTAAGCTATTGTGAGGCTCTGGCCTTTCTGTGCATTTGCACATAAAAACATGCCAGAGTCAACATGCTAGAGATGTGCCTGTGGATTCTCTGACCTCAGCAGCGTCATAAGGGTTTGACCAAAGCCAGCGGGAATTGTGCAGCCAAGTCCTATGGCATCAAGTCAGATCACAGGAGACCCAGCATTTTCCAGATAGTATTCCAAAGTTATCCCAGAGAGATAACTGATCAGCAACATTTTTGGCACACAAGTCAGAAGATACAGGACTTCTTCAATGTAAAGGAATATGTCTGCAGATGAATTTGGGCAGAGTGCCATGAGACAATCTCACTGGCCTCTCATTTGCTGGTAAATCACAACTCACCTGGTAAAATGTCTTTCTGGAGTGGTAAAGGGCAGGTGACAAGGGCTCAGGTGATTGCTGACTCGGCAGGGAAGGTGGTACCTTTTTTCTGGTGCGAGGCTGGCGCCCGTGACTGCCACAGTATGGGGGAAAGGACGAGGGGGCCATTTCAGCTGGCAGCCAGCCACCCCTTCACCCAGCCCACCACATCCTGCAGGGGAGGTGGGCACAGCTAGAGGGGTAGCAGGGCCATGGCCAATTTGCTGGTACAAAGTGGTTTAACCACTTTCCTGTGCCTGCCTTCCTCTCCTTTCTGTTTGGCTTTTGACAAGGTACTCATTCTCAGTGAAGAAACATAAATGCATGTTTGAAGGATGCACATTTGCACTAGCAACCAGCCCACTGCAACTACACCAGCTCTTGCTTATCCAAAAATTGATACATTAACTGCAGTTTTAGTAGGGTCATCTATATTATACATCGAGTCTGTCAGGGTTGGGTGCACACAGAGATAAAAACTGAATGATGAGACTGTCAGGTACAACAGATACTGTGTGACAGCTTCCCTACAACAAATTGTATGGGGAAGGAATATGGAAACCTTATTGTGTTAATGTGGCTTCTGTCTCCTCTGTTCTAAAGGACCCCATATAAAATATATTTATTGCAAAAAAGGTATTATGTTTTTTCAGTTCCAGAGTCCTTTAGTAGGAAGAAAAGTCACACCATGTTTGTTCAATATAGAGGTATTTTCTCAAGCATGAAATTCTGCCATTCTAGAAGTCAACATGAATTTCCAAAAGGAAAACTCCTACTGATTTCAGTAGGGCCAAGTTTTCACTCTATGAGTTGTTTCATTTGTCCCATGATACACAAATATTTAAAATATTTAAAAACATGGCAAAATTTTATTCTTTGAAATTTAATTAGAACCTGCTAAAACAGACAGTTCAGTGAAATACCTAATCCACCAAAATAATCTAAAACCATGTGCTTTTCAAATCACCCTAAAAAGGGTCAGCTCTGCATACAGTTTCAAACATATTTGGACTGTAAAATGTTCCTTAATTTATGTCCTTTGGCTTGTATCCGGCAGCTCAAGCCTTCAATATTGTATTGATGCCATCCTCAAGACATCCTGTGCTTTGCTCTCCACAGGGATAGCTGTGGTCTGAAGTTACAGGTCCGTGTGGTTTTGAGTACACATAACTATGCCAAGGTACAGGAAATTATTCCATAGTTCTACCAACAGTTTCAGTGAGGCAGAATGTGCTTTGTGTCTGAATGCAAAATTCTATGTCCTTTACTATAAATAATCCTTGAATCTGCTTTAGCTCTACTTTGGGAAACACGTTTATGTTGATTTTATCTATTAAAAGTCTTAGGCCTTGTCTAAGCATGCAGAATTGGCTAGTCTAAAACAGCAGTTCTGCTTGGGCACTTCCACTAATTAAACAATAGCAGGATAATATTATTACTCTCTCATAGGATAAAACTAACTTTAAAGATACAACTACTTACCATGCAGGATAAACACAACTTTGTTAAAAATAATGAATATTCAATGCGAAAAGTTGGAGTTAATTACTTTTACTTTGGTAGAGAAAGTTTCCCTGAGGAGCTGGAAAGTGCTATGCCGGGCAGCTTCGGGAAGGGAGTGATGGGGAGGGAAGCTGGGGTAATGTTCTTGACAGTACCTGAAGACAAGAACCTCGAGGGGCTCATCAGAGGAATCCCATACCTTTTCTTTGGACCCACTTCTTCATGCTCTTCCCCGTGTCATTTCCAGCTATAAAGTTCAGCCTGCTTATGTAACATTTTTTTGGGTTTTTTTTATTGGACCCATCCCAGCTCATTCTGCAAGTGTATTTGCTGAGGACATGAGCTCGCTGGCTGCTGTGCGTGGAAGTTTAGGTGCCTCATCACTGAGCCCAGCCCAGTGCCATTTCACATGCAGCTGATGCTGGTTTAATGTCAGATCACTCTCCTATAATATCCTGAAGCTCTGCCCCCAGTGCCTTTTAGGAACCTGTCCCTCAGTATTCCATCTGAGCATCTGCAAACCTGTCCTCTTGCAGAAAGCCTAATAATGTGTAAGACAGAAAAGAAAAAGAAGTCCAGAGAAGTTTTTCTGCTTCAACACTAAGAGAGGATCCCTCTTCCCTGTAGCTAAAGAATTGAGTAAAAATTAGCATTTTTTCTTTTCTGATAGATTGAGAGATCAAAAGAATGACTAATTGACCAAGCCTGAGTGGGTCTAATTGACTTCAGCCCTAGACTAACTCACTGTTCTGCACCTGTTTTGAAGAGCTGATTCACAGCTTGATCCAAAGCTCTCTATTGACTTTAGTTTTTATTAGGACTCACAATTTCAACTGAAAAGGAGCATTTCTTGCTGATTTTGGTGAATTTCATTGCAGTGCCTTGTCCCTTTGTTAGTGTTTTAAATATTTTCTTAAACTTCCCACCGAAGCATTATAAAGCATTATTGAGTACATCTGAGTGCTAGCAAGGCACTGAATACACTGTAGGCCATATGTAGAACATGGGTATTGCATAATACAAGGCTACTTTGAAGTAAATGAATGTCTAAAATTCCCACTTTACTTTTTTCTTTTTTTTACTCAGTGTGGAGAAAACAGCTGTATCTAATTCTCTGCTTCAGAAGTGTTCGTTATCAGTAGTCAAATAATTTTATCAATCTTTTGTATTTTAATATTTCTAGACTTGTAGCTGAAAATGAGAAACTATTTTGGTCTTATGATGATTTCATAGGATGTACTGATGGCCTGATAGCTTTCGTCAACCATTTCTTCTCTTAACCTTATTCCACATGATGCATCCCAGTCTTATTTAGCCTGTGGATCCTCAGTACATGGAGAAACTTTGGAGTCCAGCCTCACAAGAAGTATGCGACTGATTTTAGGGAAACTTTCAGTTTAGTTTGTCTTGCCATCATCCACTTGAACCTGCTGTTCTCCAGGTTCTGGGTGCACCAGGAAGCCTGCAGCATCCCTTAGGTGGACAGCGTGCCTCAGGGAAGGAGTCCTCCCCTCCTCAGGGGGGAGCATACCACATACCACAGTCCCACGTGGTCTCAAGGCTCCCATTTCCTGCTGAATGAAGGGGAAGAGAGTCTTAATCTTCCAGGACAATAGCCTCGTCTGAGGCAGATGCTCTTTATACCACTGAAAGTCTTTGTAAATTCCACACTTAGAGTTGTGTCGAGTCCCTGCATATATGGGGCCTCTTCTCTTCTCTTCTCTTCTCTTCTCTTCTCTTCTCTTCTCTTCTCTTCTCTTCTCTTCTCTTCTCTTCTCTTCTCTTCTCTTCTCTTCTCTTCTCTCCTCTTCTCTTCTCTTCTCTTCTCTTCTCTTCTCTTCTCTTCTCTTCTCTTCTCTGCTCTTCTCTTCTCTTCGCTTCTCTTCTCTTCTCTTCCCTCCCCTTCCCTCCCCTTCCCTCCCCTTCCCTTCTCTCTTTTCCTTTTCTCCCTCCCCTCCTTTCTCTCTTCCTTATCTTTTTGTTTTCTTCTTGTTTTTCTTTTTCCTCTTCTTTTCCATCTTCTTTGTTTTTCCCATCACCGCAGTATTTTAACACTTCTGTGCACTCACAAACAACCAAGTCATGGTCTGGTCTTCAAGATTCTGTGAGAACTGACAGATTTGGTCAAGGGGGAGATTTTGCAAATGCTGTTAAAAACACAGCTTTTCATGTGGCAACATGTTCTTTTATACTGGAACACATCCTAAATTTTCACACATGTGCAGGAAGTGAAATCACACCTTTTTTATGGCAGAAACAGCTTAGCACAGTGAAATGACAGCTTTTGCCTATAAAAAATGCCTTTCGTTTTTGTGGAAACCAGTGAATTACTTGAGGCAAAACCACAAAGTGTTTCATCAGCAGCACAATGGATTTTAATGCACCTCTTCCTTGAAAAGAGCTTCAGGAAGGTGCAGATCAGCAGACACCACCACCAGGTATATCGGCCTCACAGCCCAAATATGCTGTACAAGGTTGAGTGCTTTTCAAAAGACTTTTACTTTAATGGTGTCTTCTAAGTCTTCCTTTTTCCTCCTTCCTCATCTTCAAAGTCTATTATTTCCTCTCCTTTGATCCCCAAATTTCATCCCATGGTATTTTTAACTCTCCCTGCCCCCACCAGACTGACTCCCATCCCTGCTCCCCTCCACATGTGGCTGCCCAGCTGCTCCATCTGCCTCCCTCCCAAGGGCCGTGCAGGCTGTGGGCATGGCTGGAGCTCCCTGATGTGCTTTAGTGGTACCTGCACATCCCAAATTAAACACCCTGGGGTGTGTCCTGTCCAGCAGGACATTTGATAACCCTGCCATCATAATTTTTTTTGCCTTCAGTGGGAACAAGCGCTGCAGCAACTGGAGGAGCAAGGAAATTACTTTTTGTTGGGAAAAATCATCCTGTAGAGCTCATAGCTGGATATACAACTCGGAGGAAAATGTGTTTTAATTTTGTTTCTTCATGGGGCAGGAGTTGCAGGGAGGCGAGATGAGTTGCCATGAATGCTATGTTCTCTCCCAAGTTACACCATTCTCAAACATGTTTTCCTTTCCCTCTCCCTCCTCTTTAACATCTGTTTGTGCTTCTTTTCCCTTAGGCCACAGAGAAACCTGTAGATTTGGAGGAGGCTTTCCATTGTCGCTCATGGGGGAGCTCTCAAAGTGGACTGTTAGAAGCTCCCCAGATGCTTTCAGCCAGAGTCAAAAAGAGCCACTGCATGACCTCAGTGGGATGCAGAGTAATTCCAGTTTCTGTGCTGATATTGAGAGCCTAAACTGTGGCACAAGAGCACCGAGAGGAGAAGCATAATTTGCAGTAGTTGAAATACAAAAGTAAATCAGGAAGTAGTCAATGAAATGTATGCATGCTCTGTCCTGCATTTGCAGGTACTTCCATGTGGGTGGGAAAGGGTACAAGTGAAATAGGCATTTGTACAAGTTTCTGGGCAGGTTGAATGCACTGGAGCTGAACTGCCTGTTTGTTGAAGGAGAGGTTTTAAACCTGCCTGTAAGTCAAATAACCAGCTTTCTAACCACACACATCCCACACCTACATTTTTGTGTTCTGCAGCTTTCATGATGGTCAAATAAAAAGCATCAGCACCACATCTACTTGTTTGCATTGAGGACCAATATGTTTTCTTTGCACTTTAAATACTGTTTAGAGCTCTCTTTATGAGCTTCAATTAGGAGTTTGCTATGGAGGGCTTATTAGAGCAGTTTTATTGGTACTTTGACACATTTTCTTTGTTAAAAGCTAGTTTAGAAGCTAGTTTAAGAAGCTTGTAAAAGGGAGCCACAGTGAGGTGTCTGTTCCTCTGACAAACACTTATCCACAGGCCTCCCAAATGCTTCCTCACTTCACCTGGTCCACCCCTGTGTGAACATCTGCAGTGAACCCCAGCATCTGCCGAGCACTCAGGAAAGGGAGTTGCATGGGGACCTCAGGGAATAAATATTAATTATGGGGAAAAACAACCCCCAAGCTGGAATTTTTTGCATTTGATATAAACTTAGGATGTATGAGACATCCAGCCAATGTGGTATCCAGAGCAATCAGGTCAAAAAACCACAAAGAGATAATCCAGACTGGTTTCACCAGCAGAAGCAGAGGTCAGGACTGGGAGTGAGCAAGCCTTCCTGCTACCCAGGTATTCCATCTGGGGCTTAGGCTGGAGAAAGCCACAGCATTGGGCCACCTTCTTTCCTGGCTGTGACTTGGGGGAAGTCTCCTCCCTTTTGTCTCTGGATACTCCACACCAGGGAGAAGATCCCTTCCCTGTACAAAGTGCAGTGGAGAGCAGCCAAGGGGCCATGCCCATCCTCACGTCGCACGCACGTCTGCTTGCCTCTGGAGCAGAAACCATGCGCTAGTTTCTGTTTTCTTTTTCAGTATACTTCTTGATTTAAAGTCACCTATATCTGAATTGCAGCTGCTGAGGTGTGTCCTCTGGGAACAGGGAAAGATGCTGCAGCAGAGGAAGGGATGTGAAGGTCTGCCTGAGAGCACTGCCCACCTTGCAAGGCACCTACAGCCCCTCTCAGGGGGCAGGACAGTTGAAACTAATTCATGCTTTGGATTCCCCCTCACATGCTGTAACTCTGTCTGGATGTGGATACCCCATCCCCACTGGCTCCTCACAGCTCCTGGCTCCCCCAGGCCGAGTCCCCCCCTTGTAGCTGGATTCCTGGCTGAGCAGCTGCCCTGCCAAACATCAGTGGCTGCCACGTCGGCACGGCTGCCATCCTCCGGCCCCAAAGGCACTGTCAGTCCCCCAGATTCAGCTTTCTGCAAATGCCTGCAAAGCCCCTGCCCACGAGGGTCTCACCTCAGAACGCCAGCCATGACTGCTGAAGCGAGCTTAGGAGTAGGTGGAAAGCATCTCCCGCAGATCCCTCGGGGAGTGCTACGGAGTATCTAAACAAGTCTGTTTCATTAGCTACATTTCTATTTTCCTAGGAAAAGTATGCAAGTAAATATTTTCTCCAGACTTTTTTCTTTTCTCTCCTCTTTTTCTTGGCTCCTTTTTTCTCTCTAAGCCTACAGTACATCACTCATGATGACTTAAATAGTGAAAACTGTCTACAGTTTATCTAAGGATCAAACAGCTGTTGTCTTCACAGACCTTTTTTATTAATATGAATTAATGTTTTCCAACTTATTTCCTACATTTCTGCTGGGAAGAATAACCCTTCCCAGAAGCATTCTTTGGCAGATAGCAAAATAATTTGAGTAGCAGATATATGATCTCATTTTTTTCTGGACAGATTACAAATTGGAGATTGGCTGAAAGCGGATGAACACAATAAGTATTTTAATCTTGCAGTGATTTCATGTGCCTAAATGCTTCAGCTGCCTACACTTTCCAGGCTATGAGCTGCATCCTTAAGCACTTACACTGTCTCTAATTACAGAGGGTACTGTGGTCTGTGTCTATCGAAATGGAAGAGGGAGGAGGTTGTTCCATTTGTATGTCACTGCAGAGGTCTCTGAGCATTAACCGCTTGCCTGACCAGCACTTCTTAGATGAAGTGCTTTGGAAATGTCGATTTCCACGTCCTACTCCAGCCCAACAGTCACAGTAATAGGTTGCTTTTGACGAGATGGGCTGTTCTTCTCTGCAGCTGGAGCCTGCAAAGTGGGTCTGGAGGTAAAGACCTAAGAGTGCTGCCTTAGAAATGTTCCAGTATTATCTCCAAACACAGTCTTTACCACTTTAAACTGCTTTAAACACCTGTATGGAGAGTCAGTCCTTCTAAAAGGTTACAGTTGGGCCTGAGAACCTTCCTGGGTTTATTCATATGAGCTTTATAATCTACACGTGTGTCACAGAGACTTTTGCAACTTGATGTACGTGATTTTGGAACATACATAGTTACGGTAGTGACACGTGAACCAGCACATTCCCACGTCTCACTATTTCTGAAACGAGTAATTGGGCACATCTCTTCCACCAAGAACTTCGCACCCAAGGGAGTGATGATCATCAGAGACACAGCAGATGCAAGAGGAACAACTGACTCTCAATTACAATTATTTATCCTTTTGTAGAAGGTTTAAAATTAATTTTTAGTTGCATTTACTCAGTGTAAATATGTTGTTGGCTATAAGCAGTCTTTCAATGTAAGTTCTGTGTTCCTTAGTAGCCCTTGTTTTTTCAGTGCTTCTCTCTAATCAACTCAAGAATGATAAATAACTAGAAACACAGCCTCTGCATCTCAAATTATATTTCAGTATAGTGCTTGGAAAACCTGGAGCAGGTAGCTCCTTTTCTTTCAGTGACGTTTGATAAGCAGTGTATATGAACCAGTAAGTTGATGTGAAAGCTCTCAGTGATCTCTTGGAGCCTTGCACTAGATCTCCGCCCTACAAAACCATGCAGAAAGGCTGACAAAATATGGGGAAAGTTGCTCTTTTCCTTCTGAAAAGTGACTGAATGGAGAATTCCGTTCAGGTATAACAGACTCTGGTGCAACTGGGAGGCCCTGGCACTCGTGGCAGGTCTGTTCCTGAGCCCAGGCTGGACATGGTGCACACCATGACCAGCACTGTGCTGTAGTAATTTAAACTGGAGTGATTTATTTAAATCTGTACCAATTTTGCACCTTGGTTCCTTTTCCTTTCTTTCCATTTAATATCATTCTCTCTGGTTTCCTACTTGCCTTCTTGGTTATTTTCTTCCTTCAAGAGGGCTTTTCTGTATGTAGGTGATAGGGGCAGCTGAAGGAAACAATACAGGATTTTATGTCGTAAGAGACCCACCGTATTAGAGTGACCATCACAAAACCGATTTTTTGGCGCCTCAATCTCCTTCAGGCCTTGCACATAGCTGCAAACCAGTGGGCAGGTTTTCATCAGTATCTTTAATCAGGTTTCAAGACACTATAAAAACACAACAAAAATCATAAAAATTCCTTTTGTCTCAAACACATACCTTAGCAGTAAGGGATGTATCCCTAAATATTTCCTCAGGAAAAATTAATGAAGCAAATTAAAAGAAAAATTCTTTCAAGCTGTTCCAAACAAACTCATTTCACAGCCTTTTATCATACTTCCTTGCCGTTTGGGAAATTTATTTAAGTTATTAAAAAATTCCCTAAAATTCTCAGCTGAAAAGTTGGCTTCTGTTTTTTCTACAAAGCTAACTCACCTGATTTGTCAGAACAGCTCGAAAATGAAGTGCTAACTGGTGGGTTTTATTGAAAGGAAACCAAGTGGAACAACATATGTATTTTCTTAGGAAACTAAAAAGCTCACAGTCCTGTGGTGTTCCTTGGGGTAAATTCTTTGTTATGAATTACAACCTGCTTACTGATGAGTTGTTAATAAAAAGTAGACCTGCTGGGCCATTATTTTTTTCCACACAGTATACCCAGTTTAGCTTTTTTTTTTACGTTTTCATTAATACACTGAGTGTGAATAAATCTGTTTCCAATTTGTAATTGTTTTCCCTTCATCTGGACATTAATTTATTGCCAAATCTAACACTCTTCTATTTTTAATATCCCTCCAAACTGAAGAGCTGTTTTAAAAAGAAAAAGAAAGAGATCAGAAGAATGAAGGATATGGGAAGGATCCCTCTTTCTTTCCTCTTTATTTTTTCTTTCCTTCCTCTTCTCTCTTTCTTTTTATCTCTCTTTCATCTTTAACTCTTTCCCCCTCTCATTATCTTCTTCCTTCTTTCTCTCTTTCTCTCCTAGATCATATCCCAGGATCTGGGACCAGGAGAATGGGGCACTGTGGTTCTCCTGGGGCCCCACTGTGTTTAGAAACAACAGCCGCCAGCTGAACTCATAAATAGTAGACAAAATGGTTGAAAGAAACACTGGAATCAAAGTAGAAACAGATGGTAACCTGAGGTGGCAGTACAGCTTCATCTAATGTGGGATGGCGTTCTATTTATTTGATTTGTTTGTTTATTTTCTGGCTAAGCCTCTCTTTGCATGTGGGAGCTTCCTTCCTCACTCATTACTGCACTGTAATCTGGGCTACAGCAGCAAATCTCATTTGTGGAAGAAAATGAAAGGATTAAGCAGAAGGCAGTCAAATGCCTTCAATGGATATTATTATCAAGTGGCTCTCTTCCTATTTTGGTTCTACACATTTGAAAGTATTCACACGAATTGGGGGCGTGAGTCCAGCCTCTAATGATGGAGCACTACCATCGCAGGCAGGAACATCTGCAGAATCAGCATCAAAAAATGAGTCTATTTTTCCGGCTTGTTTCATGCTGAGAGGAGGAGGAGGATGTATGGAGGAGAGAAAGGGTAGGGGAGGGTTAGTGGTTCCTGGGGTGCTTTCAGAAACAGCAGCTACTGGGGTGGCAAACCTCTTGGCAGGCTTTAAGCAGTGCTTGTGCATGTAAGGAGAGATGCCAGGAGAGGGATGGAGATGCATAAAATGAAAGCAGCTGAAGCAGTCCTTCTCAGATGCAGGGGGTCCAGCCAACAGCTCAGGCGTGGCGGCTTCGAGGGATGCTGCAAGCATCCAGCAGCAGAGTCATTACAAGGAGTACCTGGGCACCCAGGAGGCATAAGCCTTGTGCTGCTCCTGCAACCCTCAGTGTCCACTGCCTTGCCCAGGAGAGCTACTGCCAGAGAATGGGATGTTTGCATGCAATTTCTGTGTCGCCTTCCACCTACCACCTGTTCAGCTTCATAATGGCCTTTTCCTTGGAGTTTCATCTCCCCCAAGAGCCCAGGCCATGGTTTTGAGGGGCAAAGAGCCACCGATGGCCCTCAGGCTCCCTCACAGTCAGAAGGAATCACAGAATTACAGAATCATTAGGTTTGGAAGAAACCTCTGGAGATCATCCAGTCTAAGCCCACTGCCAAGGCAGGGTCACAGGTTATACAGGAATGTGTCCAGGTAGGTTTAGAATGTCTCCAGAGAGGAGATCCACGATCCCTCTGGGCAGCCTGTTCCAGTGCTCTGCCACTCTCAATGCAAAGAAATTCTTCCTCAGGTTGAGGTGGAACTTCTTGTGGTTTAGCTTATGGCCATTACTCCTCACTATCTCACTGGGCACCACTGAAAAGAGTCTGGCACCATCCTCTTGGCACCCACTTTTGATATATTTATGTTTTGATGAGATCCCCTCTCAGTCTTCTCTTCTCTAGACCAAACAGGCCCAGCTCCCTCAGGCTCTTCTCACGAGAGAGATGTTCCAGATCCCTAATCATTTTTATGGCCTCCACTGGACCCTTCCCAGTAGCTCCTTGTTGTTCTTGAACTGAGGAGCCGAGAACTGGACACGGTACTCCAGAGGTGGCTTCACCAGGGCCCAGTAGAGGGGCAGGATCACCTCCCTCAAGCTGCTGGCCACACTATACTCCATGGCCCTCCTGGCAGCAGGGGCACTGCCAGCTCATGGTCAACTTATCATTCACCAAGACTCCCAGGACCTTCTCAGCAGAGCTGCTCTCCAGCAGGTCAGCCCCCAACCTCTACTGGTACTTGGGATTCTTCCTCCACAGGTACAGCACCCTGGGAAGAGTGAGCAGTCATGTTTTTCCCCTTTGAAAACCCCCAGGTTTCCAGGGAGAAGGACAGACACTGAAATCCAAACCTTTCTGGGCACTTAGGCTGATAGTAGTCAAGGCTAATTTTTAGGCTGTACTTAAGCAGACACTCTCTGGGCTCTTAGACTCATCCCTGCTGCAAAAGGCAGGGGGCTCTGATGTTACTAACTTTGTTTTGTTATGCACTAAACACAGTCAGGACATGGATGAAAGTGCCAAAATAGATAACCGTATGTGTGGTGTTTGTGCAGCAATTGCACCCACTACACACACCAATGCCAGATGCAGCTCTGTGATGGACTCGACATGCTTATCCTAAAACTCCTGGCAGCAGTTGCAGGTACTTTTAACTACTCAGATGCTAGCATGGTAGCACAGGCTACAAGACATAAAATAAAGAGAAAGGAAAAAGAAATAAGCTTTTCCCCTACTCCCACACGGCGCCAGTATTCAGTTCCCTGCTGTGGGGAGCAGTGGGGACCCAGCACATTGCAAAGAGCAGTTGCACAGTTTCTTTGTCTCCAATGATTTTGACAGCAACTTCTGTTGCCTCTGCTCCCCAAAGATGCTAGTTTTCTCACTGCGTGAACTGTACACTTTGGCAAACCAGAGAAACTGATGCAGACACATTTTATATCTCAAATATTTTTCTTTTTCTTTTTTTTTTTTTAAACCACAGTTAATTCTTCCCTTTTGCCCTGGGTTATAGGACTTGTGTCCGGAAACAATAGGAGCCTAGCACCTTCCCATATGATCTCTTTCTTCGTTTTAGCTGCTTGTAAAAACCTATCTTGGTCCCTTGAGTCCGAAAGAGTAATAAGTCCGTTGCCTCCACAATTGCCTACTCCATCTGGGACTCTCATTGGGATTCAGTCCACACATTCAGTTCAGGTGGGATCTTCACAAAAATCAATAACCAACATGTCTGGCAGCACTTTACTGCATGGTATCTGTGTCCTGCTTCCTGGCTGGGACTCTCAAAATACTGATGTTCTGTTGAATTGGGTTTTTTTCCAAGGTTTCCAGCCACCTCTCTGTTGCTCTGTGATTTTTTTTTCCAGTTGACTGTAATCTATCTCTCATAATCTGTACAGAGATGGCCATTCTTCCTGCTTCGCTGTTTCCCTTCTAGCGGAGGCCCTGCAGTTTGCAGTGTTCAAATTACAGCCTTTGGCATTATGGAACGATGCTGCTACTTGGGAAAGCTGCGGGTGACTGCAACCTGACAGCGACACCCTCTGCTGCTGCCAGCGTGCCCCTGCCACAGCACGGTGGACTCTGATCCCAGGGAGGGAGCATGGCTGTGCAGGGCCTCCAAGGTCACCTGGGCGGTGGGGGAGGTGGGAGGTGGTGTTTTTCTAAGGTCACGTTTGTACCCAAGCAGTGAGACAGGGTGGTACTGTCGCCCACAAACGCTAAGCCAGCTTTAAATTCGCTTGCTCGGGTACGGGTAACAGCCTGCCTGAGGCAGCACGGAGCTGTAAAACAGCACAAGCTGTAAAACTGCTGAAGGGCCTGGACCTGCTCCATACTGAGCTTTTGGATTGCTAGCGCGGAGTTGAGGGCTGATAATGTAGGTCTATGTGGCTGCAGCTAATGCAAGGAGCTGCTGTGCAGCTGTTTCCCCAGGGAAAGGAACAGAGCTCCATGCTGGACTGAAATGGCCCTTTTCACCCCATTCACGTGAATTTAGCCATTCATGCCTGGGAAAATATCACTGCTGCTTATAGTGCGGGGAAGGTGAGGCACAAGGAGATAATTGCCTGATTTTCAGCCACGCTGGCCATCTCTACCCCTTGCTAATGGATATATAATAAAGCCTGTTCAGCGCTGCTGAAGAAATCAAGCCTCAGCTGACTTACTTAAAGTCACAGAGGCAGTACCTGGAGAAGTACTGACCCTATAAATGCTTAGTCCCTTGCCAGTGCGACAGCAAGGAGACCATTTTTCCACTCTTCAAAAGCATCTGCCTTGAGCAAGCACTAATGAAGCTTTGCCAGTGTTGAAAATGGCCTGATTTTGTGTAATTATTCATTCTGCTGAGGCTGGCCCTGACTCAGTGCTTCTGAATGCTTTGGAACATGAAGCCTGCAGAAAGCTGTTGGTCTATGCAATAGAGAGTTAATGTCTTTGCTTATGCAGAGCTCCAGCTTTGTAAGTAAGGAAAGCTGTTGACGACTCTGGATTTCAGTTTCCCCTAATATCACCATTGTTTCTTCTTAAGGAGTGGGAAGGGTGAGTACTGAGGTCCCCTGGAGAGATGGGGGCCCCTTATCTTCTATATTACTCTCTCTACAAACAATGATAAGCAATTGCACTTTTGCAACTCTACCGCCAAACACTGACATAATTTCATCCCTGGACATGATGTTGCCACGAAACAGCAGCAAGTATCACCACTTTTAACTTGTCCTTTTCCACTATCCAAAAGCTTAAAGTTTAAACATTCTATGTTGGCCACTGAAGGACTGAGCAGCTTTCCAGGCCCGTGGAGAAAGTGTATGAGTTGGCTTTAACCTGAATTTTGTCATATAACAGCAGGGACAACTTCAGGGCTGCACTTCCATATAAGACAGGATGCCTCTTTAATGCAGCATCCACAAAAATTCTTTAAAGATGTCTTGAACTTTTGAATTATCTATAATTTTATTCATATTTACATTATATGTGGATACAAAAGAAAAAGAATAATTTTTTTAAAAAATAGCTTTAGGTTGATTGTTTCCCAAATTATTGGTAGCTGACCACAATGCTGTTTACTAAACATACAATAACCTATATGTGGACATTTCTTCTTTGGAAATTACTCTTTGCCACAATTTAGCATAAAACAATATGTTAGAATAAAACAGATATGTTTAGAAAAAAAATTAAATTGATCTTAGGAGGCTAGCCCAACTCCTTGGGAGGTTGAAACTGATAAAGTATCATCCACAAATATTTGCCCCTTGTGCATTTAAATCCATGAAATAGCTGTTGAGTGTTGATAACTTCATATTCAGGAAATTTTCTTCCATCTAATAACCAGTTAAAACATTCACAGCTGATTTCTTCTGGTACTCCATCCCATGCTTCTGGGGAAGAATCAGGCACATCGTCTCTTTTAACTTTTTTTGATGATTAGACTGTCTTTTTGGTTCTGTTTGTGATCGATGCTTAGCACAAGGTCCATGATGAAGTACCATTGCTCTACAGTACTGTAGGGAACTGCAGTTTAACAGATTTAGAATAGAAAAGAGCACCACTGCCAAAAAAAATCTATGAGTAAAAGGCAAAGTACAGTACAACCATTCCATTTCCTATAAAGATAAAAAGAAAATCTTCAAATGACCTGAATATTAAAATGCAACTTGTCTAGATATATTACAGGGGAAAAAATGAGCAAGAATACAATATAAAACTTTGAATTACATTTTTCACCTCATCTATCCTGTGATTAATGTTAAAGGAAAAATACATGAAGGATAAAGGAAAAAAACTTTTATTATTTTATTACTTTATGCTTTAGTCAAACTCAAAATATTCTCGAGCATTGAAAATCCAAGGCACTTTGTGTTTAGCAAATAAGTCACTGGGGAAAAGTTCTGCTTGAAGAGGTGTGTTATTCTACAGATTTTTAGGTGGATTTCATGTTAGCATTTACTAAAGTATCATCAGAACCTGAAATCACCAGCACAGTTTCCTGTCATACCATTCTCTTGTGTCCTGGTCCATGCCACATAGCCTATTTAACATTAATCAGCCTTCCCAACTTCTGATTCATAAAACCATTATGAACTGCAGGCATTTGCAGCATGTGACATTTAGCAGGAACAAATTATCTGGGATGAAAGAATTTGAGGCATTTTATTTCAAATAAATATCTATGTATTTTTCTTATGGTAGTGCTGGGCTTAATGAATCTGATATTTCATCTCAAGACCAAAGATGTTTCAGGCTGGTTAATGGAGAAACTTGGCTCAGGCTAGAGACTCTGTACAAGAATTTGATGATTATTAAACCATAGAAACTGAGTGGAAACACTGCTTAAGGTACCACGAATACTGCAGAGCAGATGGACAAGAACACGAATGAATAACTTTCTCTTTACTGTTTCTGAAAATTAGAGTCTCACACCTGCCTTTGTGGTAGTTTTCTTGTGTGGGTAAGACAAAATAAATCAGAAAAACATTTCCAAAGGCAATTGTAGCACCAGGACACGGAAGTGTCAGGGGAAGTTAAAGGGAGTAAGCAAGCAAGTTTGGACCTCTAAGCTGCAATGTCTGTGTCCCAGGCCTCCACCCTTGAGGAGGTTGTAAATCTTGCAAACTTTGAAGCTATTTTTTCTTTTTAATAGAGCAAGCAGTTTTTAGAAGGAGTTAACTGACCAGCAGAAATGTCTGGAAATTCAAGATTTCCATTTTGTGTGACAGTGCGGCATGTTAAAAAAGATTTCACTCTCACTGAAAGGAAAAATCTCTCACGAAACTTCTGGCAACTTTTTCCTTTCAGGAATGTCAAGATAATTTCTTTTGACTTCTAAAAAATGAAACAGAGCAGCCAGCTACCCCAACAGAACTTCCTCCATGCAGGTTGTCATGGAGCCTAAGCGATCCGAACTATTTGGATTCCAGGGGGAATTACCTCCTTCTTGAACTGAAATGAATTGAAATAGACCTGAGATAGTTGTCCTTGTCAAAGATATTTACATGTATTTACCCTCTTAATCAGGTCTGTTAGAAAACAAACCAAAATCTATTTTTTAACTTGCAGGTCTCCAGACAACACCTCCACTGTGATTGATAGATTGTCTCTGCTTGCTCCTACATTGCTTAAATTGTTCTCTAGGTACGCAAAACTCTTGGCTAAAAGTGCTTATCGGGGTGACCGCAAAACTGCATTAAAACATAAAAAAAGAGTCGGCCAGACTGCAATAGTTGCCTCCCTGATACCTGCTCCAAAAGCTTTATACAGTTTATGGATGGTTTTTGACCTCACCAGATCTCCCTCCATACCCATTGCTCTGTGGCCCCGCACACACCAAACCCACGGGTGCTGTTTGAGCCAGAGCCTGGCCCATGCTGAGAGGAGCCGTGCTCCTCTGCCTTGAGGGCAAAGACCTGGTCATGGAGCCCTCTATTGCCTCTGTCCTCTTCGCAGCAACAAGATGTAGCTGACCTGTGCTCAGTTATGATCTGCCAGAAGCACGAGATCTTTCCCGGAAAACCCATCCATCCTTTACTTGTCCAGGTGGTTGTTCCTGGCTAGGTGTAACATGCAGGAAGGAATCCAAAGTGAACAACATCCTATCTCTTTGTCAGATCATTTCTCCAATTTTCTCTTTCTGTCCTGAAGCTTTTCCCATACTGAAATCTTCGATATACAACATCCAGATCATAAAAGAATACGCAAATGTTGCTAAGCCCAGGACAGACTCTTAAAGAATATCATTTTCACAGTAAGTTAATGGTTAAATATTATCTGAGGGCACTGTTCCACCCTTTCTTCACATTTACTCAATAATGATTTCATCTAGACCATGCCTCTCTGTCTTTCAGTTATGTGGCAGTGTCAAAAATCACGTTAAATCGCAGTATACCAACATGTATTAGTTCTCTTCTATCTATCCATGAGGTCTGTTACATTGTCAGAGACAGAAATAATCCAAATTGATTCAGTATATTCTGGAGAAATCCATGTTGCTGTTACTTGCATTGTTAACTTTAAGGTTCTTATGGATTATTTTTCTTTGTTCTGGTCCTGTTCTGAGAATTCAATCCAGTGTGAGGCAGCTACGATTCCAGCGTTGCTCTTTTAGAGACAGGATGTTTCTTAGCCTTCTCCCTCCTCTTGATCCTCACATGAACTCCACAAGTTTTTGCAGCGTATTTGCAACCAGTAACACTCTGAGAGCATTTTAGCCAGATACTTTAGAGTAGAGGTGTGGCTGATCTGAAAGGCTCTTACTTATGTAAGCACTCCCTTGCTTTTTCTTCCCATACTCTAGCAGAAGATCTTACTTTCTGTCTGCTGTACTGTATTTAAGCCACCCAATTTAGTAATTATTTTCAGTGAAGGCTAAAACAAAAGAGCCTTTGGCCTTCAGGAGATCACCCTTCAATATCTTTCGTTCAGTACTTTCTTGATTTTCCTCTTACAGAGTGACTTCTCATACTTACTTTGTGCCTTTGCCTTCCTAATTTTGTCTTTTATTGTCACACTACTTATTTTTGGCTTTAGCAGTCTAGCTTGGTTTCCAATGCTTGTGTGTATCGCAGTGTTTGAGGTCAAGAAAGAGCTTGTGGTGTAATCAGTTTGGGTTATTACCATTGCTTCTTCTTCACCTGCTTTGGAATACTTTATGAATCTACCTGCAATATTTGTTTCTCATTAAAAAAAGTCAGTTTTCCTTAATTCCTTTTTTACATAAGATGTCTTTACACAACAACTTACTTGCCTGTTCTCTGAATATATTGAGATCCATGTCCTTGAAGTCCTCTTTCTAGTCCTTCATGAACATCTGCATCCTTTTCTTCTAATACGCTAATCATGAGTTATCATAGAATTTTAGAAGGTTTTGGGTTGGAAGGGACCTTAAATATCATCTCGTTCCAAGCCCCCTGCCATGGACTTGGGACACCTTCCACTAGACCAGGTTGCTCAAAGCCCCATCCAACTTGGCCTTGAACACTTCCAAGGATGGGGCGCCCACAAGTTTTCTGGTCACCTTGTTCCAGTGCCTCATCTCCCTCTTAGTAAATGATTTCTTCCTAATACGTGATCCAAATCTGCCCTCTTTCAGTTATCCCACCGTACGCATATTTTATGCCTATTAATTTTTGATCATGATATGTATACTTCCATTGCCTCTTATTAATCTCAATATTGACCCCCCCCAGCACACACTCTCTCTTTCACCCCTCATATGATCCTTTTATGGATGAACCTGCGATTACCTTTGGCTAGAAACAGATATTGGAAATTACTTCGATAATAATAAAAATTAAGGAATTAGGTCAGATATGTACTGTTCAGCTTCAGATGGAGAAAAAACGTTGCAGAAACAGGACAGTGACCCCCCCCCCCACC